>CM030364.1:83692028-83939528 GCA_017893485.1 Hemerocallis citrina | reverse complement strand
ATAGATGAAACACACTCTCGAGGATTATAAGGTATTCTTTGACCACATCCCCATAAAATGTGACAGCACTAGCACCGTACACATGATTAAAAATTCTGACCAACACAGTTGCACAAAACACATTGATATTAGATATCATTTTATTAAAGATCACTTTCAAAAGGGAGATATTTTACTTGAGTATATTTCTACTGATTCACAACTTGCAGATATTTTTACAAAACCTTTAGACGAAAAATGTTTTTACTTCTTGAGAGGGGCATTAAATGTTATCGATTTTTCATCCTAAAAGTTGTTTTGTGTGAGTCGGTCGACTGTATGGTCGATCGGCTCGTCCTCTGTGGCCTATGTTGGTTTTTCGGTCGACCAGTTTGCTCTCCAGAAATTTTATTTTGAAAACCACAGGTGGCGGTTGACCATGCGGTCGACCGGTATGCTCTATGGATAGTTTTTTGCAAAAATTGTGTTTTGCGGCCGACCGGCTCTCTCTCTCTTTCTGGTCTTGTTTTTCGAAATTTTATAAAATCAATGATTCCTCTCTCCATTTCTTGATTTCTTTGTTTTTTTCCCGTGTATTGGGGAGAATCTCAAATCTATGATATTATGTAGAGCTCTCACTGTGTATCAAAGAGTCTCGTTATCAACGGTATCATGTAAGAAGATTCTCTTCCATGTTTTTCTAAGTCGGTATTCCTTGTAATATCCTCGAATGCGTCTATTCATTATTTCAATTGATGATTGGTTTTACGAACTTTCCAAGGATTATTTTACTTATGTCTCGTATATCCATCCCCTTTTGGTGTGTTCCAAAAAGTGGGAGAATGTTTTTAGAATGTTTTCAAACGATTTTCACAACGTTTTTCAAATCATTTCATGAATTAATACTCTCATCTCTCTTTCCTCCCATATATTTGTTCTTTAAGTTCTGTATTACAGGTGGCGTTGTATTCAGGGGGAACGTTTTTCAAATCATTTCATGAATTAATACTCTCATCTCATTTCATGAATTAATACTCTCATCTCTCTTCCCTCCCATATATTTGTTCTTTAAGTTCTGTATTACAGGTGGCGTTGTATTTAGGGGAGTAACAAAATTAAAACATATCTTTGATTTTTCTTGATTTCCATTTTTGAGGCACGGCTTTCCTTTTCCTTTTCTTTAATCTGGAAAACTTACACTCGTGTTGTGTAATTTTCAGAATCAAAATGACTACTGTATTGGACAATGTTGCTGTGTCTGAATTGGTCCACGTACTGGTTGTTGATACGACGCAAGAACCAAATGCTGCTGCGGCACGAGTGCCAATGCCCACCGTTGTACCTGTCTCAGTCTCCCATGGGGAGAAACCTGGGAAGTTCAACGGGCAGAACTTCAAAAGGTGGCAATAGAAGATGATGTTCTATCTGACCACACTGAATCTTGCAAGATTTTTGAACGAAGAAGCTCTAAATCTTAATAAAGATGAGCAAGATAACCAAGTCATTGCCGCTGTGGATGCTTGAAAAAGTGCTGATTACTTGTGTAAGAATTACATAATGAACGGATTAGCCGATCCTTTGTATAATGCATACATTGACAAAAAAACAGCTAAAGAACTTTGGGAATCACTAGACCATAAGTATAAAACTAAGGATGCCGGCGCCAAGAAATTCATTGTGGGTTGCTTCCTAGAGTATAAAATAGTAGATTCTAAAACAGTGATCAGTCAAGTTTAAGAAGTACAACTGATCTTGCATGAGATTCACGCTGAAGGTATGAACTTAAGTGAATGTTTCCAAGTAGCATGTATAATTGGAAAATTTCCACCAGGTTGGAAAGACTTTAAGAACTACCTAAAGCATAAGTGAAAAGAAATGGGCATTGTAGATCTCATTGTCAGGTTTCGTATTGAAGAAGACAATTGAGGATCTGAAAAGGTTGGACTCGTCAGTCATGCAGCCAAGGCAAATGTAATGGAACATAAACAACGTTCTAACAAGCACAACAACAAGGGTCCCAAGTTGGGGCCTAAGGGAGGAATCTCCAAGAAGCCAAAGTTTCAAGGCAAGTGCTTCAATTGTGACAAGATGGTTCACAAGTCTACTGAATGCAGACTTTCCAAGAAGAACAGGAACAGAGAAGCAAACTTGATTCAAGACATTTCTCAAGATGTTTGCGATATCAACCTCTCAGTTGTGATCTCAGAGGTGAATATGTTAGGTTCAAACCCGAAGGAATGGTGGATTGACACTGGAGCTACTCGACAAGTGTGCTCCAACAGAAGTATGTTCTCCACTTTTGAACCATTAGAGAATGGGGAGAAGATGTTTATGGGGAACTCAGCTACTTCAGAAATTAAGGGCCAAGGCAAGGTGATCTTGAAGATGACTTCTGGAAATGAACTAACTCTGAACAATGTTGCATATGTTCCTGAAATCCGTAAGAACCTGATATCTGGTTCGTTGCTTAATAACCACGATTTTCGTTTAGTGTTCGAGTCGAACAAATTTATTTTGTCAAAAAGTAGAATGTATGTTGGTAGAGGATATATGAGTGGTGGAATGTTTAAACTCAATGTAATGACCATGGTCAAGAATATTAATAAAGCTAGCTCTTCTACTTATATGTTTGAGTCTTCCAATTTATGGCATAATAGACTAGGAAATGTTAATTATGATACTTTGCGAAAACTAATTAACTTGAATCACATACCAACATTCTAAATTGATTCCAAACACAAGTGTGAAACTTGTGTTGAGGCAAAACTAACAAGATCATCGTTTAAAAGTGTTGAAAGAAACACTGAACCTCTTGATCTAATTCACACTGATATTTATGATTTGAAAATGATACAAACAAGAGGTGGTAATAAATATTTTATTACCTTCATTGATGATAGCACAAAATACTGCTATGTATATTTGCCTAAAAGCAAGGATGAAGCTATAGTGAAATTTATTCTCTATAAAAATGAGGTTGAGAACCAACTCATTAAGAAAATTAAGGCACTAAGAAGTGACCGAGGTGAAGAGTATGAATTGCCATTTGCTGAAACGTGTGCTAAGCATGGAATTATACATGAAATGATAGCGCCTTATTCTCCTCAGTCCAATAGTGTTGATGAGAGAAAGAATCGTACATTGAAAAAAATGATGAATGCAATGTTAATAAGTTCTGGTTTGCCACCAAACTTGTGGGGAGAAGCTATTCTTTCAGCTAACTACCTTTTGAATAAGGTTCCCAAAAAGAAAGAAGAGAAAACTCCATATGAATTATGGAAATGAAGAAAGTCATCCTACAATTACTTGCGAATGTGGGGATATCTTGCCAAGGTGGCAGTATCTCCACCTAAAAAAAGTGAAAATAGGACCAAAAACGGTTGATTATATTTTTATTGGCTATGCACTTAACATTAGTACCTATCGGTTCTTGGTGTACAAATCCAATATCACTGATATATCAAAGAACACGATAATAGAATCTAGGAAAAATGCATCGTTCTTTGAATATGTATTTCCATGTAAGTCAAAGGAGGAACCAAGTTCCTCCAAACAAGCACATAAGACTATTAGTGAAGATAGTGAAGACCAAGATGAAGAAGTTGAGGAGGAACCTCGACGCAGTGAAAGAACAAGACTGGAAAAATCTTTTAGTCCGGATTTCTTGACTTTTATGCTTGAAGGTGAACCCCAAACCGTTAAGGAAGCGGTGAACTCTAGTGATGGTCATCAATGGAAAGAAGCCATCAAGAGTGAAATTGATTCTATTTTGCAAAATCATACTTGGGAACTAGTGGATCTTCTACTGGGTAGTAAACCTTTAGGTTCTAAGTGGATCTTCAAGAGAAAAATGAAACCTGATGGATCAATTGATAAATACAAGGCAAGACTTGTAATTAAAGGTTATAAATAAAAGAAAGGTCTTGATTACTTTGATACATATTCTCTTGTGACGAGAATAAATTTCATTACGATGGTACTTGCAGTAGCAGCTCTGCGCAATCTTGAAGTACATCAAATGGATATAAAAATAGTTTTTCTTAATAGAGATTTAGATGAAGAAATCTATATGGAACAACCTGAGGGTTTTTCAGCTCCAGGACATGAAAAGAAAGTGTGTAAACTGGTGAAGTCATTATATGGCTTGAAACAAGCTCCAAAGTAGTGACATGAGAAATTTGACAATGTCGTAATGACAAATGACTTCAAGATCAATGAATGTGACAAATGTGTATATGTCAAAGACACAGAAGATGGATATGTCATTATATGTTTGTAAGTAGATGACATGCTTATTATTGGAAGCAATGATCAGATAATTAAATCTGTTAAAAATATGTTGAACTCGAGGTTTGACATGAAAGACATGGGACTAGCTGATGTTATATTGGAAATTAAAATAACAATAACATCAGACGAGCGTATTTTAAGCCAGTCACATTATGTTGATAATATTCTTGGAAAATTTGATAAAGATAATTCTGGAATTGCCAGAATTCCAATAGATCTAACTTTACATTTATCCAAGAATAAAGGTAAGAGTATTTCTCAAGTAGAATACTCTAGAATCATAGACAGTCTAATGTACTTAATGAGTTGTACAAGACCAGAGCTTACGCAGTGAGTAAACTAAGTTGATACACGAGTAATCCTGAAAGCGAGCATTGGCAAACAATTACAGGAGTACTGAAGTACTTGTGTTTTACTCGTAACTATGGACTGTACTATACGAGATACCCGGCTGTACTTGAAGGATACAGTGATGCGAACTGGATATCTAGTGATAATTCAAAATCCACTAGTGGCAATGTATTTACATTAGGTGGTGCAGCAGTTTCTTGGAAATCCTCGAAACAAACAGTGATCGCTAAATTCACGATGGAATATGAATTTATCGCACTGGACAAATGTGGGAAAGAGGCTGAATGGTTACGCCACTTCCTTGAGGATATTCCAAGGTGGACGAAGCCTGTGCCTCCAATCTGCATACATTCAGATTGTCAATCTGCAATTTGTAGAGCACAGAGCAATATGCATAATGGTAAATCTAGACATATTCGTCGAAGACATAATACTATTAGACAACTACTCTCTACTGGGGTTATCTCTGTGGACTATATAAAGTCAAAGAATAATATTGTGGATCTACTAACCAAAGGGTTAAACAGAGAGTTAGTTGATAAATCATCGAGGAAAATGGGACTAAATCCCATGAAAGAATAAGTCGATACAATGGACACCCAACTTAGCTGACTGGAGATCCCAAGATCTAGGTTCAAATAGATAACTAAATTGTAAAAACCAAGTTGGATCACTGTGAGAATTTTCCCATGTTCATTCCCATGATGAAACAGTGATGCCCGTAAGGTAACATGTTAAGCTAGGCTTTTAATGATTCTTATGCGTCGGATATCCGAGCAGAGTAATGCGGGTTACTCTTAGGTAAGAAATCACCTATGTAAGAAGGAAGAAGGGGCTTCCAAGGGAATAATATAGGGCAATATTCCTGTTAAACTCTTGCAGAACCAGGGGTATGTTCATGGCCAAAGCTGTCACACCCCGCTTCCCAAAAATACGGAATACGAGCACGTAACAAAAGCCCAGCGAATGATTATTATCATCCTTAAGCTGTTTTAAGAAATCTTTGCAACACATCACAGAAAATATATCAGAGTCGGAAGCAAAAGGTGGAACCAACATGCAACATTGAAACAGATTCACCAACAGAAATTACTTGAAATCAAATACCATGTCCTCAAATAAAACAGAGTCTGGAAAACAAATATTCTGGGTCACATTGCCCAATTACAATAATTTCCAAGTCTCAAAATACCAGAATAAACCAAGTGTCACGAATACAAAATAATGTTCAAGCATGAAACATAAATAATAATAATAGTCAAAAGCAACTAATACTGCAAGTCTCCAACACCATCTTGAACCTGTCCGCCATAATCTGCAATTCATCAAATGCAGAAAAAAGAAAAAGAGAAAACACAAGTACCCGTTAATTGCAAGTCCGGGTCACAAATAGAGTAGGATACAAGCACATGAAAAACTAACTAACAATATGGTATACTAACAGGAAAGGGTAAACATATGTTAAGTATCAAGTCAACAGGTAAACAGGTAAACATGTATAATTATCAGGTAATCAGGTTAATATGTATCAAGTATCAGGTAATCAGCTAACAGGAATATCAGGTAATCATGTAACATGATAATCAGGATAGTCAGGTAACAGGTATACAGGTAATCATGTCTAATCTTTTTATTTACTATCTAGGTAGCACGACATGCAACCAACCCTACATGGTTGTTACTAAAAAACAGTTTCGCTTAGTAAGATTTTCATAGTGGAGTCCATAGGATAGTGTACTTAGGTACAGGAAATAGGAACAGGTAGAACCCAGTGGTTCTCTTCTACTCTACACCTTCTTACATAAGAAGCAATGTAGACAGGGTCAGGAAACAGGTATAACCTAGTGGTTATCTTCCGAGAAAACCTTCCTATAGGGAAGCATGCAATCAGGTACAGGTAAACAGGCAGGCAGGACACTAGTTCTCTTCCAAGTACACGTTTCTATATTTTCCACTGCTAGAATCTTCCCTTATACCCCGGCTTAGTTACTTTTATTATTAAGGTCATCAACAGGTATGAGTGTGTACTAAATAATGTCAAACTAACCAGGTATAATCAGGTTTAGGCTCAGGGAAACAACTAATCAAGCATGGATAACATACATTCACATATACGAGCAAAATAGTCTATGTTCATAATCAGGACAGTAAGACCAATCAGTACTAAAACTGGGATTCTAAGAGCTACAGACATGAAAATCAAGATCTGTCAAAGGATCTGGAAACTAGACATCCACACGCTTCTAACGAGTATAATAAAGTTATATGCTAGTTCACAACATCTCAACTTAAAACTCATTTCAACACAGATTTCATATACAGCCAGAAAACAGGGGAACGACTTCAAACACATAAAAACAGCATGTAAACTCATCAAACAATTCCACAAAAAGTCTGGGGAAATCCCCTATAGATATAGACTCAAAATAATAAGTTTTATAATATTCCAAGAAGTATAGCTAAGTCATCAAAAATGAAAATCAACACAAAACATGGTTTTGTCGAATCTGGAATTTCTCAACCCTGCTGTACGGAAACAAACATATCTCGCAAACAGCGCATCGAAATCCAATTCTACCAAAACGAAGTGAAAATAGATAAAATTCTCAAACTTCCATATCTCACAATAAATTTTCATAAACCATACAGAAATAGGGTGAAAACTGGGTTTAACATAGAACAGCACGCATTTTACAGCAAGAGTAGATTATAGAAAAGGATATGAAACATCACTCAAAACTTATCTTTAAAATACCACAAAAATCTGGGAAGTCCCTAACATCATGTAGAAATACTGGAAAAAATATTATGGCATGATATTATTTATAATCTAGATCTTGAAATTAATTTGTTAACAAGAATCTACCCCAAACTGAATCTGGAACTACCGACACACATGCACCAAAATTATCATATCTCCTTCATACGAACTTCAAACGTAGTGAAACCTGTGGGGTTAGAAAATAGATTCAGTCCTCTACAATTTACTGTAAATGTTCACGTTGAGATTTGGACTCTAACCTAGGTGAAAACAGCAACCAACACAACACAGCCCGAAATTCCAGATTTCACAACTCATCTTAGAAACGTCATAACTTCTACAAAAATGAACCAAACTCATCCAAATTTGAAAAGCAGCCCACCAATCATCTAAATATCATATTTAAAGGTTTCTAACATGTCAAAACCTAATAATTCTCACATGGGCAATCAATCAAATACATGGCGTGAACATGCCACATACACGATCAAAATCGTATTTTGGATAAACCTAGGTTATCGACTTATCAATTCTCATGTCCTAAGTTATCTATCGCGTGATTTACACAATAGAGACAAAACCCACAAATAAAAATACAATCTTTGGCCGTCTCTAGTCTCAACTACCCTATATGTGAACTTTTTGACTTTTATCAACCTAATGAAATTATGTACAAGTTACTTGCCTCGTTATGGAGTGAATTCGATGCCAACAAACCGTAGGAACAAAACCCACGAGCGAAAAGCTTCCACGCGCGAATCCAAGCGAACCCACGAACCAAAAACGCTATACGATCAATCTCCTCGATGTACCCACTTCAAAAACACAGCCAAGGGATGGTCTTTCTCTGTTTTGGATGATGGGAGTGCTGATTTGGAGATGGCCGGCCACAAGGAGAAGGTTTAGGGTTGTATGGTTGAAGGAGATTGAAGTATGGATGGAGCAGGGGAAGTTGCAAGGTGAGTTGGCCAGATTGGAGATGGATGTTGGTCGGTTTGGGAAGGGAATGATGCAGGCCGGATGGGAAATTGGGAGGAAAAGGAGGCCGGGTGCTATTTTGGGCAGAAAAGAGATTAGGGTTAGGGTTTAGGAGAGATTAGGGTATATTTATATGGGTTAATTGTGGGTTAATGGGTAGTGGGTATCAATATGAATTAATAGGTATACAAATGGGTAATGGATATTGGGTCAAATTCAAATGGGGATACAATAAACAATGAATTCTATGGCTCCTAAAAATCTCCTTAAGGGTCAAAAATCACAAATTGGCCAAATCACCCCCAAAAATCCCCCACATCACCAGAATAAATAATAAATACGAACGAGGCTAAGAAAAAGGAAAAAAGAACTCAAAATGGCGAAAAAAGAACAAACGACGAACAATCAGCACAAGGATGTCAAAAATGAAAAAAAAAAGAATATATATTGAAAATAATCTAATATACGGCTTTGAAAAATACAAGAGATATAATAATACACAAAAATAAAAAATACACTCCAAAATACCAAAAATGAAAAACAGGGGTTACAAAAGCGAACATAACAGTGAGAACTGAAAACGCGTTAGGAAGATTTCTGTGTGAGATATGTCATCATTTACATAAATGACAGAACAGTTCAAGAACATCGCGTCTACTGTTTAGTTAGTAAAGTAAATATATTTTCATAAGGAAAGGTTCAAAGGGTAACACCTACCTATCCTATGCAGGAATCAACCATTGAATTATATCACCAAGTCTGTCGTGTCTGTGGTCGTCAATTTTCATTCATGTGGGGAATGTTAGAAAATGGGTGTTTTATACACCATTTACGAACCGATTTTTAACAAATTTTTTGAGTAAGATCCTCATGAATTATTGAGAGATCTTGATTGATTTGTGTTCTCCTTCGTGAGTAAATCAAAATCATATATTGGTTTGCTAAAAACGGTTAAGGGGTGAATGAGAAATTGTCTCTCAAAGTGAGACGTTTTCATTCTTGAAATGGGTTAAGGGAACATAGTCCCACATCGGAAAAATGAAAGGAAATAGAAGAGGATATATAGTAACCTTCTTCTAAGCATTGTAAGATAGCTAGTAGAGAGGCTCTCTCTCGTGCGCGCAGGGGGGTGCAAATCTTGGATCGGATTACATGCGACTTGTGTGTGCCTGCACAACCTGCGGATACGAATGCCGGGCCGACTTGACCCCACCCCCTGCAGAGCCATTTTTTGCTACAGTTTTGATTTTTTTTTTTGTAAACGGCTGAAATAAATGCAGAAACGGATCTGTCTGCCATTTCAATGCATAATTGAATGTTTTGTCTGCCGTTACACTGAAGGCATTCAAAGGCAATGATTGATGTCTGTCGTTACAGTGTCAGCATTCAACTGAGTGTCTGCCGTTACACTGAAGGCATTTAAAGCCTTGTCTGTCGTTGCAATTTTAATCCGGGCTCTATAAATAGAGGCCTCCTCTCTCATTTCTTCCCTGCACAAGAAATCTTCTTTCTTCCTCCTCTGAGTTTTGTTCTGTTCCTACTGTTGGTGAGTCGGTGATAGGATTCTGACACTACTGCTCGGTTCGGGAATGCTATGTGGTACCTACGTGAACACTCCGGTCGTTGCATCCTGGGAGACAGACGCCTTCGTACAATCCAGCAACCGGAAGAGGCGAAATCTTTTTTAAGGACACTGCGTGATACACATGCCTCGATTTCTCAACTTGTAATTCTGAAATTGATTTTTGTAAGTTGTTAATTATTTATTTTATTTCTTTTCAGATTTTCTTCCTCTCCTTTTTCCTTTTGTGTTTTCTGTGCCTCTCAATCAATTGTGTCATTGTAAAACAAACTTTGTAAAAGAATTTTGTAACAAGAAGTGAAGAGCAGAGTTAGGGTGATTGTAAATAAACTGCAAATACATTTGTGTTTCGGTCCATGGGTTGTAAGGGGTTGTGTAAAAGTGTAAGGTGAAGGGGTATGTGTTAATCAAAGGTGTTGGTTGTAAAGAAATGGGCGGTAGGGATTAGTTAGGTGGGACCCATGTCTATAACTGTCTAACTAACTATCTTCTCACATTAGAACACGAGCAATGGATGTAAAGGGAAAATCTATAAATAAGAGCAGGCCGACCCAGTATGAGGGCATCGACTGAGTTACAAGAATTCTGTTTCCTTTCTTGATTCTGTTAGAGCTTAGTAGCTTCTATCAAACCCTACCCGTATTCTCTTCTTCCTTGAGTTCTTTTCACCCTTATCAACTTGCATGTGGCCAAGAAAGCTTCTAAAGCTGTCATAGCTGTTGCGGTGCAAGCAGCAACGCACCAGGAACCCTAGGGTTTGGGGACATAATCTAGGATTTTGAGAGGGAATGATAGGTGGAGAGAGAGAGAAAGAGGCGGTGGGAGCGCAAAATAGCAAAAGGACCGGTTATAAATAAAGAGAGAAGGGCGGTTGCATTTTGTAAATAGATCCTTGTTTGGTTGTTTTTTCCCTCTTTGTTCCCTTCCAATTATTCTGGTCAGGTATTACCAAGGGTAATTAGCGATACCATTTTTTTCTTTTTAAAAAAAAAAACTAGTGACAGCAATTTCAGGCCCCCCCCCCCCCCCCCCCCCCCCCCCCCCCCCCCCGCGCGCGCGCGCTCCGACCCAAATCTTTATGATAGATTTATAGGAATTATAGAGATCATTCAAAATGAAATATATGGTAAGGCAATGATTAGTTTCTTATTTGATTAAAACACAGATCTTTAGATGTTTCTAAATATTGGGTATTTGACATTTGAGAATAGCATTTTGAATATGTTGACGCAGTCGTTGAACTCAAAAGTTAAGTTATTTAATTTTATTTTTTTTTAAATGGACGGATCTGTTCTCCCGTCCCGTTAAGTTATTTAATATTTTTTTTAAAAAATGGACGGATCTGTTCTTCCGTCCCTTCTTTTTTTTAACATGTGTCATCTGTCCATAGGTTTTGTTTTTTAATAATTAAATCTTAATTAAAAATTAGTTAAATTTTAATAAAATCATTTTAAAAATAATTTTAATGACATCCTCCTTCTCTTCAAATAATTTTTAAAAACTTTGTTGGACAATTTTTCATATTTCGTCCGACAATTGTTATCGAGCCACGGCCGAAATTTTATTCTTTGTCTCCTATGTTTTGCAAAATGGCATATGGCTTGTCAAATATAGCTGACTTTTCATCTCTGACTCAAAATTTGGTTTTTTGCCAACAATTGTGGGGATTTTTTGCTAAATTTTGCAAAATTTGAGTTTTTACATCCTACGAATGCTCTTAAGGATTCAAACCCGTTAACCCTATAGGGTCTGAATATATATGTATATATTTTCTACTAGTTGAAATTTACTATGTACCAAGTGCACGTAGCTTGGTGGGAAGTGCCAGTTAATAGGGTTGTAAATCGGACCGGATAGGATCGGATAGCCATATGTTCAAGCTCGGACCGAAATTCTACTCGGACAGGCTTATGTCCGGTTCGGTCCAGGGCGGACAAAATTTTTATAGTCCGGAATCAGTTCGGTAAAGCATCAGACCGAAATAGTACTCAGACAGATTTATGTCTCGCTCGACCTCGGTAAAACATCGGACCTAATAATTTGTTCATGTTCGGTTAGTATAACAGTTTGGACGGTCCGCGGTCGGACCATTTCTCGAGCTGGACTCAGACAGACGACGGGTCGTCTTGTTTAATTTACACCCCTACCAGTTAAATATTTTATCAATGTTTTATATTGTTGAGAAAACCAGTCATAGAAAAAATCTCATTTAGAACTCAAATGAATATATAGTATTATCGCTATATATTAATTATGTACCTAAAATATTTAAAATTTTAATACTAAAGAGTCTAAACATTATATCAAATCTTAAGTGATAAAAAATAACATGTAAATAATTGTATCATCTAAAACATAAAAAATATAAGAAAAGATACAATAAAAAGAAGAACAAATTAGTAAATTCTAAACTCATAACATCGTATTTTTCATAAGATCAATCATCATTTTCGATTTTAACTTTCTTGAACTTAAAATTGCTCGTAGCTTTTGGTTCATCTTTTTTTAATTTTGCATCAAGTCAATGTTCTTGTAGTTGTTCTTCCATACGCGACATTTTGTGATTTGATTAAAAAAGAGACAAAATCTAAAATACTTGCTCGATAGCCTTCTTGAGAAGCTCTCATGCCAACTGTTAGTACTCTATGGTGAATTAGACCCCTGGTGACTTGTAAATTCCTTAAATGTTTCTACCAATTAAATATTTTAAAAATGTTATATCTTGTGAAGACAAACAATCACATAAGCAATCAATACAATTATGAATAATATAAGTTCTTTAAATACAAAATGAGATGCAGTAAAAAAAAATTTATACAACAGCATGCTCTCGTGATTCGCAGTTTAAAAACTCTGGAGACTTTCTCATTTGATTTAAAATAGTTACGATTTTTTGCTACACAATGTGAAGCTTAAAACTTGCTCATTCAAAATGAACAACTCAAACCGCCCCTAATGAATCGTTGATTATAATGTACAAACCTTATACATAATTGTATACTCATCATCCTACATCATATTCACTATTCTTGTATCGGGAGAATAAATACATATAGAAGTAGGCGCACTATTAGGAAAAATTTTCCTTATCCATGGTGTCCACTTGTTTAACTTTAAACTCCTCGTAGAATTCAGGTTCGTTTGGAAGAATATAGAACACTATAGAATGCAAAGAATGATCTATATAAAGATTGTATAAAAGATTATAAGAAAAATCAATCAATGTTCCCCTCAACTTAGATATTAAAAAGATAATAACATTACTATCAATAACAAAGATAAACTTTCCCCTCATAATCTTTATTTGAAAATTTGTACACGTTCAATGGTAAAACATAACCATCAATACAAAATGATAATAACAAATTTCTAGAGCCGAAACATACAGAATTAGTAATCAACTTGTAAGTGCATCGTATTTGACAATTGATCATATAATTAAAGTACTAAAAAACATGGAGATAGTAACTATACAAAATGGTGGTAATGAAAGCTTCCTAATTACCTGAACTTCAAATTTCCCAAAAAATGAAGTCCTGTTGTACTTGAGCAGGAGGCTAAGGGCCCGTTTGGATAGTTGTTTAGGGCCCTTTTTTCGTTTTCTTTTTTAGAAAACGTGTTTGGTTACATACTTATCAAAGCAGTTTTTGCTTCTCTTTTTTAGAAAAAAAAGGCAAAGGGGTCTTTTCTTCTCACGTGTTCTCTCTCGTTTTGGTTACCCCCTTCCTCTCTCTTTTTTGACGCCGACTTCTCTATCTCTCCCCGAGCCCTCTTTACTCCCCTTTACTTCGCTCATCCGTTTCCTTTAGTGTCTCTTTACTCTCATCAAGAGCTCTCCTTTCTTCTGCGATTTGCTCTGTTTTTCCCCTTCTCAAGCTCGACGCTCGATTCATGGTTTGTGAGACCAGATTTGCTTACTGTAGAAGGTGTCTTTGAGAACGGTACAGTCGAATCAAACGTCGGCTGAGGCTTGAATCTGTTGGAGACAACTTCTTCACTCTTGAAAGGAAGCAAACCAAGGTATGTTTCAATTTGATCCAATTTTTTTTCTAGGGTTTCGGTTTGGGGAGGTATTAATTCCAGATCTGTTGTTTTTTTGTTATTTTTCCCCTTTTGTAATTTTTTTAATTTTCGGTTTGATTTGAGGGATTAAAATTTTTTTATGAACTGGATTTCGAGATGATGAGTCTCGATCCTGAAAATCGACGTCGATGTGTTAATTCCAGATCTGAAACAATTTTTTTTCTTTTTTTTTTGTTTTTTTCCTATACTGATTTGAGGGATTAAAGATTTTTATTGAACTGGAATTGGAGATGATGAGTTCTGATCCTCTGGTCGACGTCGACTACACTCTTAACTAGTGGCTTTCAAAATCGAATTGCTTGGATTAAAGAGAAACGATTTTGTTCCTGTGAAGTAAAAAAAGTTTTGTTCCAATATTGTTAAAAGAAGACATCATCTACAATTACTATAGTAACCTCAAAAAATTATTTCTGTTCACTATTATAGTTGAGCAATTGATGATTGTTATTTTATATTTATCGTTTCTGTGGCTAATCAAGATGACTAGTAAGGGGAAGGAGATGGAGGTGAATAGTGATATTGTCCTATGGCCAACATGTAATGAACGTATATTTGTGGAATTGATGGAGGAGGAGGTCGACTGAAATAGTCTGGAAAGTTCGACCTTTGAAGCCAAAGTTTGGCAAAATTTTGTGGCAAGTTTGAATCACATGTGTAATCGTACATACACGGTTAAATAATTAAAAGAGAAATATTCCCGACTTAGGATGAAGTGGAGGAAGTTTCACACTTTGAAGAATCAGAGTGGTATGGGTTGGGATGAAGACAACCATACAGTCACTTGCGAGCCCAATGTTTGGGACACATATGTCAAGGTTCACATATATCTTTTTCTTTTATAACAGTATGTGATTATCAACTTAATATACTTATTCATGACTTTAGTACCTGTAAATTAGCAACACAATATTTTTGAATAGGCACACCCTCATGTTAAACAATTCAAATCGAAGGGATTGGCCAATTATGATGCTTTGACCAAAATTTTTGGTCAGTCTACTGCCCAGGCTTACTTTCTAGGGCTTCAACTCAAAGGGTGTATGACTCCGATGAGGAACGGAGGGTTAATTTTGAGTTCACCCCCCCCCCCCCCCCCCCCAATGCACCACATGTAAATTTGGTTGATGATGATGATTGCGAACCAATACATTCGGGGTCTCACAAGAGGCGATCTGGTGGGTCTAGTGTTCGAGCAACAAAAAGCTCGAGAACGGATATTTGTATTGATGCCAATACATCTGCGCATATTGCAAAAGCTGAATATTATAAGAAGAAAATGAGCGATCGAAGTGATCGTTCGGATGCAGAAGATCCGTTCTCCATTGATAAGCGCGTGGAAATAATTAATACGATGGATGAGCTTGATGCCAAAATGCTCCGTGTGGCAATGGACAACATAGTTGCAAACCCTAGCTGGCGTCATGGTTTCATTCTTATGAAACCAGATCATAGACTCTTGTGGTTGGACAATCTTGCGAATGAGTAGAGGGATCTAATTTGTTTAAGTGGATCCAACCCAATGTATTGTTTAAATGTCTTAACTATTTATTGAAATATTACTGTTTGAGTACATTGTGAATATGTAATGGCACAATGCATTAGATTTTCATTGGTAATGGTTTAATTTTAGATGAATTTGCTATTACTAGCTGTTGTTGTTGTTTTTGTTTTTTTGGGTTTAACTTTGGTAGATAATATAAAATGTTAGTGTAATTATTTATATAACCTCCACTATTTGATAAAGTATTAAAATTCGAATATTCTTTATGCAAATGTATTCTACTTTTTCAGAGTGAAGTACTATTGCAATTGCTACCATACTGATGGACTTGTCAAGTGACACGTTAAGTGATGATAGTGACGAGCTTGATGACTTGTTGGGACTTCAGTTACTAGAGAGTATGTCTAAAAAAATTCCCCATTTCACTTCTAAACTATCAGGCCGTGAATATCTACATGAAATCCTAGATGGTCCACCGGATAAGTGTAATCGCATTTTCCGCATGAATCAAAATTGTTTTTGGCATTGTGTCAATTTATTAAAAATGGCAACTATCTAGAGGAAACGCATGAGGAAACCCAACATAGACACGTCTCCATTGAGAAAAGTGTTGCCATTTTTTTGTACATTGTCGGTACTGTTACCGCTGATTTCGGTGTGGGGGTAAACAGATGAGATTTGTGAGTTCGAGAAAACCTGAACAGCAGATCCAAGCCTTCCAATTCCTGCCGCAACCTGCAAGGAAGTGTGAGACACCGGGGTTAATTCCGGCGACGCACCCTCCGACACTCTTGTCAGTAACCAGTGGTGATTAAAGAAAGAGCTTAAGGTGGCAAAAGAGTCATTACCTGGTCACAGTGGTAGAGGGGAGGTATTTATAGTCACCAGGGGAGTGATTAGGGACTTGATTCCCTGTGTAACTGCCAGGAGTAAAATCCTCACAGTCTGTTTAGGAAACTAATCCCTGATTTCCGGTGAGAGCAAATCAGGCCCGTTGACATGGTCAAATCAGTGACCCTGATTTGTCTCCTGTCGGTCTGGGTTCGCTTCGGGTCGGGACCCGTACCCAATTGGAGTGGATCCGTTTGTGAGTTATTGAATCTGTGAGAAGGAGATCCAATACCCGCTTTGGATCCATTTGTATGTGAAATTACCGTTTTACCCCCGAGCTTCAAGATTCGCGCCCAATCTGGACGGTTCAGATTTAACCCCATTTTTAGCCATATCACGAGCCCCCCACTCCTAAAGACTGAGCGGGATCAGCCTTTGAGGAGTAGTTTAACTGTTTTAGTGGCTAGCGGAGTTGTATCGAAGTCCAAATGGAGGATTTCGAATCTCGAAGGGGGTAGTGAGGTAATTTTTGATGCCATGTGCTGTTCTCTAGCCATATCGAGTATTTGACGGCTTTTATTTATTTTTTCGGACTATTTATTTAATTTTGCGATGTGTTTACTAATCGTTCGGGGGTCTTAACAGTACATTCTAGGCAATAATTGTTCGTTCAGGGGCTCAAAAATATACTCCCGAATTTTTAATTATTTTCCAGAACTTTTAGTTAATTTTCCTGAATTTTTAGCAATTTTTTTGCAATTTTTAAATAAATAAAACGATTTAAATAAATAAAAAATGACTTTAAATACTGATTTATGACGTGGTTCGATCTGGGCCGTTGATCATGGACGAGCACGAATTTTTGAGAGATCCATCGGTTGTTATTGCTCGGGAGCTTATTTCTTCGTTTGCGAGCTCGGCCGCCTTTCCGATCCTGCAAACGAAGAAAAAAGCCACCTAGCAACTACGACCGTTGGATCTCTCAGAAATTCGTGCTTCTAATGATGCACGTGGCGCAATCTGGATATTTCATCATTAGAAGCACGAATTTCTGAGAGATCCAACGGTCGTAGTTGCTAGGTGGCTTTTTTCTTCGTTTGCAGGATCGGAAAGGCACTTGCTCGGCAGCCGACCGAAGGCATGGGGTTTCGGCGGCCCGAACGACGTGCACGTCGCTTCGGTCGGATGACGTGGAGCAAGTGCAGGCTCGGAAAAGCACTCGTACGGCAGCCGACCGAAGGCATGGGATTTCGGCTGTCCGAGCGACGTGGCGCAATCTGAGCCGCTGGGTGACGACGCGCATCTCAAGACGGGCACATTTCCCAAGAAAACACTATCTTGTCTTTTAGTGTCCTCGGCGAGATCTAGGCCGTCTGATCGAGATCTTACACGAAAGTTGAGGAGAAAGTAAGTTTTCTCCATTTGCAGGATCGAAAAGGCACTTGCTCGGCAGCCGACCGAAGGCATGGGGCTTTGGCAGTCCGAGCGACGTGGCGCAATCTGAGCCGTTGGATGATGACACGCATCTCGAGACAGGCACATTTCTCAAGAAAACACTATCTTGTCGTTTAGTGTCCTCGGCGAGATCTGGGCCGTCTGATCGAGATCTTACACGAAAGTTGAGGAGAAAGTGAGTTTTCCCCGTTTGCAGGATCGGAAAGGCACTTGCTCGACAGCCGACCGAAGGTATGGGGCTTTGGCAGTCCGAGCGACGTAGCGCAACGAGTTTCGAGGCGATCCTGTTCCCAAGGGCATTAATGGTGCTCCGGGGTTTGTGCGGCGTTCCATCTTCCCGGGGTCATTAAGAATGGTTCCCTTAATTAATGCGTGGCGTTTCAACTTCTGAGGGTCATAATGGCCGGATCTTGGAGGATAGCTTATAAGTATCCCCTTCCCTTTGTCATTTTAATCGCAGCAATGTTGAGTTTTAGCCCGCGGAGGAATCTGCGTTGGGTGGTTGCTCTTCGGAAGGACAGGTGGTCGTTCTTCCACCATGGTCTTCTCCTGACTCTGACAGCCCCGAAGTGGATGTCAGGGTCAGGGGAGATCATGGTGGAAGAAGTGATGATCAAAGTTCGGGTTCGGGGGACCATGTGTTTCGGAAGGACGGGGGGTCGTTCTTCTGCCAAAATCTTCTCCTGATTCTGACGGCCCGGATGGAGGTGTCAGGGTCAGGGGAGATGTTGGCAGAAGGGTTGACTGCCGAAGTCCAGATCCGAGGGGCGATGTGCTTCGGTAGGACGGGTGGTCGTTCTTCTACCATGATCTTCTCCCGATTCTGACTGCCCCGGAGTGGGTGTCAGGGTCGGGGGAGATCATGGTAGAAGAGGTGATGACCCAAGTCCGACCCGAGGGGAGAGTTTGCTTCGGAAGGACGGGTGATCGTTCTTCCACCGTGATCTTCTCTTGATTCTGACTGCCCCGATGTGGGTGTCAGGGTCAGGGAAGATCATGCTAGAAGAGGTGATGACCCATGTCCGGATCCGAGGGAGTGCAGCTTCAGAATGATGGGTCTCTTCCGGTCTCTGTCTTCCTTCCGGGCTGATGGCTTCTGATGGTTGTCAGCCCGAAGGAGTTAGAGATGGGAGGTGCGCCGATCTGCTTTTGACCGGGCCCTGTGGGTCGGCGGTTTCTCCCTAATCCCTGAACAAATCGCGGCTTCGGCTCCGAGGCCGGGGTCTTTGTTTTGCTCATGGGTGAGAGGAGTGCCGGCCAAAACCTGGGGCCTGGGGGGCTCGTCCGAGGGCGATGCCTTAAAACTTTGAATCTAAATTTTTTCTGGTTTCTTCAGACAGAGGTGGGACGTCCGAGGGCACGGTTGTCCGAGCGACGTGGCGCAGTCTGAGTCGTCAGATGGTGTGGAGAATCTCGAGACGGGCTCAGTTCCCAAGAAAACGCTATCTCGTCGTCTAGCGTCGCTGGCGAGATCTGAGCCGTCTGATCGGGATCCTACACGAAAGTTGAGGAGAAAGTGGGTTTTCTCCGTTTGCAGACTCGGAATGGCACTTGCTCGGTTGCCGACCGGGCCCTTTGCCGCTGGGCTCGGATTGCATGTAATTCGGATTTAGATCCTGTCGTGCCGAGCTACTTGACTTGGTGAAAAGATCCTGTCGTGCCGAGCTACTTGACTTGGTGAAAAGATAAAGTCGTGTTGGGCCTTCGCGACGTTTCGAGAGTGGCCCAAAAGTCGCGCTCTTACGTTTGGAAGTCCAAGAGACGTTCTTCTTTTACTATAAATCTTCACCCGCCCTTAATCCAAGCCTCATTATTCACTTTTACTCTCTCTCTCCAGTTTTTACTTTCACCTTCGAAGTTTTTAGCTCCTTGGTGGCGGTGCTAGCTGTCGCGACAAGGCGTTCTTTGTCTCCGGTGAGCTTTTCCGACCGTAGCTGTCACTTCAAGGTCAGTCTCCTTCTTCTTTCTTTAGAAAATGGTTAAGATTACTTCCTCGGATGAGACCCCCACCTCGGAGCAAGCCGTAGGCCGAGCGGGCAAAGGAAAGGAGGTAGTGGAGCCGACCGATCAGAGCATTGTTCGGCCGGATAGAGAGGGCGAGGTAGCCGAGCCACCTCAGGAGGTCGTGGCGGCGTCTCAGAAGGGTAAAGCAGTGGTCACGATCGTCGAAACGCCGAAGACGGCGGGGGCATTCGGTCGGCAGCCCATTGCTCTGTCGAGCGTGGGAGGCGTTCGGGACTACGCCGAGGATATCTTGGAGAAGGTGACCCAAGGCACGGCCAAGTCAGTGGAGGAGAATGAACCGAGAGAGCTGTCCGAGGTGGACCATACCATCTCGTCTCTTACGGAGACCGATCTTCATCTGATCCGAAAGGGGTTCCGGATTCCTGCCGACTACGGACTACTCCTCCCCGGGCTGGGTTTCCGAGCCAACACGAAGTCTTCGACAGACGTGTGCGTCTTTCCTGTCGACTCCCTGGTCGCCGGGCTTCGCTTCCCCCTTCATCCATTTATAATTGATGTCTTGAATTGGTATGGTTTAAGCCCCGTCCAGCTGATGCCGAACACGTGGAGGCACGTCCTGGTGTTTGTTCTCCGGTGCCAAGAGGTCGGTGCCATACCGAGCATGTTTCTCTTTCAGAGCCTCTACCGCCCATGCCAGCCGAACCGAAACGAACAGAGGTTCTATCTTTTGCCGCGGACGGGCGTGAAGTTGATCGAGAACCCGGACTCGATCAAACATTGGAAGGAGAAGTATTTCATCATTCGAGCTCCCGCTCCGTGGGCGATACCGATAGTTTGGGCGAAGGATGGCCTGCCCAAGCGAGCCAAGAAAGAGCCGGCGTTGAGTGACGAGGAAGCAGAGGTCCTCAAGAAGCTCCTCGCTCTGCCAGCGCTAAGTTAGAAAGATATTACCGAGGAGGCTCTGTTCTGAGGGGATCTCAGTCCGATTGACCCTAGTACGCTTCTGGTATTTATACTCTTTGTTTAAGGTTCATGAAAATTTTTCTATGTTTTTTCATTCGGCTTGTGCAGAGACGATGAAGATGGACTATAGGGCTTTGATGGCGAAGGCCAGGGCGGCAGAGCAGGAGACGAGGAAGAAGAGGCCTTCGGCGGGGCCTCAGGGCGGCCGAGCCCCGAAGATACCGTCGGTCGGGAAGATGAGCGACCTGCAGAAGATCGTTGTCCTAGGGACCGGCCCCGAGCAGGAGAAGTCTTCGGCTCCGGATCCTACGGATCCTCCGGCTTCCGGTGTGCCGGCGCCAGTGGTGGAGGGGGATGCAGCCGGCTCGTCGAGCGGTGCATTCGGGGTGAATGAGGTGCTGTCCCTCCAAGTTCCGCCCCTCACTGCCGAGGCGGAGAAGATCTTGACCGAGCGGCATAAGCAGATCTTCGTCCCTGACTGGCAGGTGATGAATGTCGACGGCTTCTTGGGCGATGGCAACATCTGCATGGAAGCGGTGAGGCACCTGCCGACCCCAAAGGATCGGGCGGCCCTAAAGGCTGGGCTAGCAGGAGACGCCACGATGCAGATCGCTCGGAACACCATGTCGGTAAGCGGACCGAACTCTTCCTCATTGAAACTTTTTCTGAGATTTTTCCAAGTCCCTGCGTTCGGACTTTGACAGTTTGCTCTCTTTTCAGACCCTCTGTCACTTCAACTACTTGCTCGAGGAGTTTGCAAGCAAGGAGCAGGAATATGAGCGGGAGAGAACGGAGCGCGTCAAAGCCACAAAGTTGCTTGATGCTGAGCAGCTCCTCTCGTCAAAAAGGGCTGCCGAAGTGGCGGGGTTGGAGAAGCAGTTGGCCGACGCCATCCAGCTGTCGAAGGACACGGTGGCCAAGCTCGAGGCCTCGGAGAAGGAGAACGCCGAGCTGAAGGAAGAGCTGGCCAACGCTCGATCAGAGACAGAGAGGGCTCGGAAGAGGGCCGAGAGGATCATGGCCAAGCACCGGCCTAAGGTGGCAAAGGCGAAGAAGGCTGTCCAGGAGGAGGCCGAGCTCCACATGTACAAGAACATGGAGGACGCCTACGGCCGAGCATTGCTCCACGTCGCTGCTCGGAATCCGGGTTTCGACACGTCCTCTTACCGTTTCTATGACCCCGTGGAGGGGGAGGAGGAGGTTCTCCTGGGGATGCTTGGCCCCGAGGGACAGACGGACGGTTTCGAAGGCCCGGGCGAGACCGAGGCCGAGGATGAAGAGGAGGACGACTCTGAGGAGGAGAGCGAGAGTGAGGACGGGGACGAAGACGAAGGCGATGACGAGGACAAGGCCGAGGGGTCGACGGACCCGAACGACAAAAAGGTCGACCCCTGACTCGGTTGCCTCTTTAGTCTTTTGTTGTTTTGTTTCTTTTTGTAAGCCTAACTGCGGACTGGCCACCGCTCTTGTAAAACTTTCTTCTCGTTTTTGAATGAAAACAGTTTGTTTGGCCAAAATTTATCCAAGTGTTGAGTCTCGGATTTTGTGTTTGATTCGGCATTGAATTCTCCAAGTGTTGGGTCTCGGATTTATCTCTGATTTTCAGGTGAAGTTCGGTCCGATCACGGAGGTCGCACACCTTCGTATGGAGCTGGCCAAAACGAAGGGCGAGCTTTCGAATAGCCGACAGAGGCAGTTTCTCATGTTCTTGAAGCTGGAGGAGACGAAGGCAGCTGTGAGGGGGCATCTTCGCGAGTTGAAGCAACTGCGGAAGCAACCCCAAGCCCCTTGTCCCGAAGGTGAGGTCGAGCGGCTTCGTAGAGAGCTTACCGTCGCCGAGCGGAAGAATGACGAGGTTTTGGCCGAGATCCGACACTTGGAGTTAGCGGAGAAAGAACGCTCGGCGGCGGAAGAGAAGCTAACTTCCGAGCTGGAGAAGGCGTCGTCCGAGCACAAGAAGTTGTTGGCCGAGGTCGACAGGCTTAGGAGGATCACGATAGATAGGGGGATCGAGGTCACCCACTTCCGACGGCTCGCAACCGATAGTGCCAACGTCTCGGGCTCGTCAAGGCCCCCTCGTTTGAAGAAGTTGGCAAAGGACGACGCTTTAAGAGACAGAATCATCGAACTGGAGGAAGAGGTCGCATCACTCAAGCCCCTGCCGGAGAGGGCCAACGTCCGCAGTACATCGTGCACTCGCAAAGAGAGCGAGAGAGGGATTTCCTTTTACGAACTCGCGACACGTTTGCCGATGGCTAGGCGGAGCTGTAATATTCCGGACGGATATTAACTCATAGAAATTACTATTTTGTTATTATTTTATTATTATTTTATTATTATTCCAAAGTCGGACTATTTTGGCGATTTTTCGTTAGGTTGCCCACAAACAGTGCCTACGCACGTCTATCGGTCGGTGCGCATCCAAAGCGCATCAAATTGATAACGCGACTCTCCGAAGTAATAATAAAATTTATTTTACTATTATTTTCCAAATTAGATTATTTTTGGGAATTTTATGAGGATTTTATAAGAAGATTTTTGTATACACATACATGTACACATACACATAATTGTATGGTACTTAGTATATTATACCTAGTATATAGTATGTACTTTAGGACAATATACTTATGCTTGTCATGGCTACTTAATTAGAGAATTAGGGTTTAATTAGAAGGTTAAAAGAGAGTTGTATGCATAAGATTAGAACTAAACCCTTCTAGAACCCTTATCACTCCACCTCACTAGTCTACACCATACCCTCCCCCCCCCTCCTAGAGCATGGCCGGCCCTCCTTTTGGGGTAATTTTGTGCCATGAGGTGCACTTACCACCTTCCATCTCCTTCTATAATTCCCCCCTCATTCACCTCCTTCTCTCATTTTAGAAAAACAAAAGAAAGAAAGAAAGAAGGAAAGGAAAAGAAAGAGAGAACAAATTAACTAGAGAGTTTTGTTTTGTAGGTAATAGAAGAATTCTAAAAAAAAAAAAAAGCTTAGGGGAAGGAAAAGGTAGCAAAGCTAGTTCTTCCAACAAGTTAGAGAAGGTGGGGGTTTCTTCACACTTGATTTCTTCCTTTGTTTGTTTCTTTGTTTGTTTGTTTGTTGTTTGTGTTTGACTTCTTCTTCTTCTCACCTTCTTGTTTTGTTTCTTTTTGGGAGTGTTGTCATGTTGTTATGTGGAATGAAAAGGAAGGAAAGGTAGTAGTAGAAACTACTAACTCATAAAGATCATAGCTTTAGTATTGTAGTTTTTTTTGTATGCCATTGGACTAAAACTTCACATATTGCATATTGTTGGACAATACAACCATTGTTGGTTGTAGGACTTGATTGAACTAATGTAATAATCAAAAAAATCTTTCCTTTCTTTACTAAACACTAGTGGTAGAAATAATTAAAAAGATCTTCTTTTTGTTTAATCACTAGTTGTAACTTAATAAAAAGATCTTTCTTTTTATTTAACCACTAGTTGTAACTTAATAAAAAGATCTTCTTTTATTTAATCACTAGTTGTAGCTTAATAAAAAGATCTTTCTTTTTATTTAATCACTAGTTGTAGCTTAATAAAAAGATCTTCTTTTTGTTTAATCACTAGTTGTAAATTAATTAAAAAAATCTTTCTTTTATTTTAATCACTAGTTGTAATTAATTAAAAAGATCTTTCTTTTATTTTAATCACTAGTTGTAATTAATTAAAAAGATCTTCCTTTTATTTTAATCACTAGTTGTAATTAATTAAAAAGATCTTCCTTTTTAATCACTAGTTGTAATTAATTAAAAAGATCTTTTCTTTAGTAAAGTAAAATAAGATAAAAATGATCTTTTTCCTTATCACTAGTAATAATAAAGATTAGTAAGCAACTAAGTAGTAGTAGCTAAAATAATAAGTAGTAGTATGTAATAAAAGAAGTAGTAGTAGCATGTAGGTAATTAGTAAAGTAGTAGTATGTTTATGTCCATAAAGTAGTAGTAGTAATAGATAGTTGTATGTGGTGATTTTGTTGTGAATGAAGTAGTAGTAGTAGTAAAATGTTGTAGGATTGCTTCTAAAAATAATTAGAAGCCATACCTATGCTTAATTAGTTGTAGGATTGCTTTTAAAAATATCCTACCATGTTTATCATGCTTAGTTAGTTGTAGCTTTGCTTCTAAAAATAATTAGAAGCCGTATCCATGCTTAGTTAGTTGTAGCTTTGCTTCTAAAAACAATTAGAAGCCATATCCATGCTTAGTTAGTTGTAGGATTGCTTTTAAAAATATCCTACCATGTTTACCATGCTTAGTTAGTTGTAGCTTTGCTTCTAAAAATAATTAGAAGCCGTATCCATGCTTAGTTAGTTGTAGCTTTGCTTCTAAAAACAATTAGAAGCCATATCCATGCTTAGTTAGTTGTAGAATTGCTTTTAAAAATATCCTACCATGTTTACCATGCTTAGTTAGTTGTAGCTTTGCTTCTAAAAATAATTAGAAGCCGTATCCATGCTTAGTTAGTTGTAGCTTTGCTTCTAAAAACAATTAGAAGCCATATCCATGCTTAGTTAGTTGTAGGATTGCTTTTAAAAATATCCTACCATGTTTACCATGCTTAGTTAGTTGTAGCTTTGCTTCTAAAAATAATTAGAAGCCGTATCCATGCTTAGTTAGTTGTAGCTTTGCTTCTAAAAACAATTAGAAGCCATATCCATGCTTAGTTAGTTGTAGGATTGCTTTTAAAAATATCCTACCATGTTTACCATGCTTAGTTAGTTGTAGCTTTGCTTCTAAAAATAATTAGAAGCCGTATCCATGCTTAGTTAGTTGTAGCTTTGCTTCTAAAAACAATTAGAAGCCATATCCATGCTTAGTTAGTTGTAGGATTGCTTTTAAAAATATCCTACCATGTTTACCATGCTTAGTTAGTTGTAGCTTTGCTTCTAAAAATAATTAGAAGCCATATCCATGCTTAGTTAGTTGTAGCTTTGCTTCTAAAAATAATTAGAAGCCATATCCATGCTTAGTTAGTTGTAGGACTTTTGCTAAAAATATCCTACCATGATTCTATGCTTAATTAGTTGTAGGATGTTTTATAAAATTATCCCATCATGCTTTATGTTTAGGATGTTGTAGGACTTTTTCAAAAAATATCCTACCATGCTTAACGTTTAGAATGTTGTAGGATTCTCTTCCTATCATGCTTGGTAATGTTGTAGGATTCGTTTCCTATCATGTTTAGTAACTCACTTATGCTAGAATTTTGTAGGATTCATTCCTAAAGTTTCCTATTATGTTTAGTGACTTAGTTATGCTTAGAATGTGTAGGATTCAATCCAAGAGTTTCCTACCATGTTTGGATAAATTTTATTGTGCCTAGAGTGTTGTAGGATCCATGATAAAATCATATACCATGCTAGTTTAATTGTAGGAAAGCGATATATCATGCTAGCTTAATTGTAAGTATTTTGCATATCATGCTAGTTTAAATTGTATGCAAATTGTATACCATGCTAGATAAATGGTAGAGAAGTGTATACTATGTTAGTGAATGACCATGATTCATGCTAAGTAAGTAGGGATCATGCAAATTATTGATCATATTAAGTTAAGGATACCCATACTAGGATGTTCATGCTTAGGGTAAAGAAACTACCCATGGCTAGTTGTAGTGATTTATGTTGGATTCTATGCCATGCTAGAGTAATACATGATTAGAACATTGTAGGAGTAATGTTAGAATATCTACTATACCTTGGAATGATTGTATGTTATATTAGTTATCTATCCATGCTTGTGTTATGGTGATTAGTCAAGATAAGTAGTAAGCTTTCATGCTCGCTTGACTATAGTAGACTCTATGTCTAGGTCGTAGTGATTTTTATGCTTAAGCTCGATGAAAACACAAGCATTAATCATATTCATACTTAGGAGTGTGATGGTGAGTAGTTCTATTTTGTAATTGGATTACTTTAGGAAGATGCCTACGAGTGTATGTCATGCCTAAGACATTATAGGTCGAAGTAGTAAGATCGGGAAGACCACTAGCGATAGTTAATTCGATAAAGGCGGTTATGTCGCCTTCGGATTCTTCCTTAGTAGAATACCGATCTTAGACTACTAGTAGATCCCTTTGTTACTTCTAATAGTAGAAGATTAAGTTTGTTAGTAAGCACGTTTGGTTGCTTCTAGAATTGATTACCTGTATGGTTGTTTGCACGCGGTCGTGCTCGTACGCGGCCCGACCGGCCCGTGCGTAGCTGTTGGTCTCATACGCGGCTTATTTGGCTGGTATGTACGTGGTTATCTCCTACGAGGCCCGCCTGGCTCGTAGGTAGTTATTGTTTCATACGTAGCTTAGTTGGCTCGTATGTGGTTATTACTCGTGTATAGCTTGTTAGCTAGTACACAGTTAGTTGTGCTATCTAGGGTGATGTTACCACCCTAAGGGCTATCGACCATCAAGACATATGTTTCTACCCTAAGGAACTGTGGAGGAGTAGCTCCTTGTGTACCGTCGAATCTTAACCAGGGTAGGTTGATCGAGGACCGGAGTATAGACAGAATCCAAGTCTAGGGTAGCGGCGTGCGTGTATATTCGCAACGGCCAAAGTCTTGGATCGATGAGCCACGAATCGGGTCCTGAAGGATTCTGGTAAATCTAGGTTGAGCGGCCTAGTAGAGTTGTCTTGCGAAGCCTAATTTAAGGCCTAGCATGTTGTGTTATAATATCGTCATCTCTAGGATTGTTCGAGTCAGGGACATCACTAGGATAGTGACTTATAAGGATCAGTTTACTTAAACCCTTTTGCCGGAAGAGAGGGGTCAGTTGTAGGGGGCCCCTTACACTAACTCGTCCCTTGAGGCAGATCATAGGTGGTGTACCGGGTTGTACCTTTCCGTCAAAGGGATACGTACGGTGCCGTCTCACAAGTTGAGGACACGGATTGCGTATCTCGCGCTGTTAATTCCTAGAGTACCGTGGCTAGGGGTGCCACAGGATGCATTGTGCAGTCCTGCGCTTGCGATACCCCAGAGGGTGCCACAGGGTAGGCTTTGCGCTATCCTGCGCTTGTGAAACCCTATAGTGTGAATTTTGGAATGACGCCCGATACATTGGGTTCGTCTAATTTGAGTGAGGTCCGGTTAGTCGGGTCGCGGTGGCGAACATAGACACCACGGGCGAAATGCAACAGTGGCACATGACCACATCTGCAGCCTCGCGAGTCACGTGTAGTTGTCAGGAATAGGTTGTGTGCAATTAGAATTCATAACGCGGGTTCAATCCCTATTGGAGAAACGGCTTGAGATGGAGCCGCATGTAGTATGGGCTGCATGTTGCTTTCGGAGACTTGCTGATATTAGAATAGGAGCATCCTAGTTCTATGTAAACATCGCATTAGAGTCTAGTCATAGCACTCACGTACACTTAAACTACACCATTGCTATATTTTGTATATTGTTTGGAAGATTCGCTGCTATATGATCAGCCTTTAAGCGTCAGTGAATACTGACGTCCCCACTTCCATAGGTACTGGATCGCCGAAGTACAAAGGCGATATTCAGGAGGACTCAAGGCGAGGAAAGCAAGGAGTCAGTATTAAGTTCAGTTCCGCTGCAAAATATGTATTGATTCTGTATTAGTTAAGAAGTACTCTGATGTAAGATGTGAAGGTTGTAACACTTAGAAATGTAAAGGCAATATTGTAACTCCATTGTAAAGTATTACAGTTGTACAGTATTCAGACTTGTAACACTTTGTGTATTGAATAAAAAGTTTTAAATTCTCCTGTTTTTCTGTGTATTGTGACTTATTGAAGAAAAGGTCTTGGCTCGTGTCACGGTTTCCCGGTATATGGAAATCGGGACGCTACAGGAGCCCTGCCGATGCTCAGAGTAGCGTGGCCGTGTCGTCGAGCAGTGCCTCGGTCGGCGCCACAGTCAGGGTCAGCGGCGAAGGGGGGTCACGCTTCGTTGGTTTGGGATCGAGCTCGGAGGTCAGGCCTCGTCGTCCTCGCGTTTCCTTGAACCGAAGCATTCCCCTTCCGAAGAGACCCTGATCATGTCGTTTTGTGTTTCTTCTGATTGTTGCAAAACTTTTTTGTAGAGTCGGTCTTGTTGTATGTGGAGCTATTATATCTGAATACGAGTCTGAAAGTTTGATTGGAAAATTCTTCAAGTGTTGGACTTCAGAAGTGTATTGAAATTTTGCTATTCGTTTTCCCTTCTTTTCAGCTCGTGGTGTCAGCCCAGTACACTGATCCCAACGGCTCGGACGATGAAGCGAAAACCGAGGTAACCTCAGGGGCGACGAAGTCGCGCTCAATGAAGTGCCGAGAGCGGCTTCATGGTGTCGAGTTGGAGTTACGTCGAGCTGAGAGCGAGCGGGCCCACCTTCAGTCCGTCCTCGGCCAACGAGATGCCGAGATCCAACGTCTGGAGAGTAGGATCATCGACGCGACTCCCATAGGAGAGGACGAAGACTCGCAGACTGCTTTTAGCAACGCTCTTCGGGTTCAGTGTATTCGGCACAACCAGTCGAAGATATTAGCCGAGCGAGATGATTTTCTCTCCGAGATCCATCACTTACAGACCGTGGAGGCGAAGCTTCGGAAGGAGGCGGAGGAGCTATCAGCTGAAGCGGATGGACTGGCGACCGAACGGATCAGTGAAGACATTTCTGTTTGAAAACCAAGTGTAGTGGGTCGGCGTTGTATTTTCTGTTTTCTAATACTTTGTAACCATGGAAAGATTGCTTTGTATTGTGTCTCGATCACTAATAAAATTCTTTTAAGAACATCTTTCGTTGCTCCGCGTATTTATCTCTCTTGTGAGTGTGTTGGTCGTGCCGAGGTTTACGAGCCGAGCGCATAGTGCCGTCGGCAAGAATCTCGAGGCGGACCAGTTCGTATGGGAGCGCTATCTTGTCGTTAGCGGCACTGACAAGATCTGGGCCGTTAGATTTTGGCACGAATCTCGAGACGGCTCTGTTCCCAAGAAAATGCTATCTTGTCGTCTAGCGTTGCTGGCAAGATCCTGGCCGTCTGATTGGGATCCTACGCGAAAGTTAAGGAGAAAGTGAGTTTTCTCCGTTTGCAGGATCGGAATGGCACTTGCTCGGCACCCGACCGAAGGCACCGTGATCTGACCCTTCTTCTTGGGGCTTCCGTCTCCGTGACAGGATGGCTCGGGTTGTGGTGCCGAATAGTGCTTCGGTCTCCCTCTTCTTGCGAAGTCGAGGGGTGAGTCGAGCTCCTTTCCATGGTGAAGTTCGGCGGTCGTAGCGAATGTTCGACGGTTGTGGGAGCAATTCCGAATGGTGATCAACTCCTAACTCGCCGAGAAGCAAGTTTGGGGGAGTGGAATCGAACCAAGTGTTGGACTCCGGAGCCATCGGTGTAGTTCAACGGTTGTGGGAGCAGTTCCGAACGGCGATCTACCTCTGGCTCGTCCGGGGGCGAGCCGAGGAGGTAGAGTCGAGCCGAGTGTTGGACTCCGAACCATCGGTGTAGTTCAACGGTTGTGGGAGCAGTTCTGAACGGCGATCTACCTCTGGCTCGTCCGGGGGCGAGCCGAGAAGGTAAAGTCGAGCCGAGTGTTGGACTCCGAACCATCGGTGTAGTTCAACGGTTGTGGGAGCAGTTCCGAACGGCGATCTACCTCTGGCTCGTCCGGGGGCGAGCCGAGAAGGTAAAGTCGAGCCGAGTGTTGGACTCCGAACCATCGGTGTAGTTCAACGGTTGTGGGAGCAGTTCCGAACATCGATCTACCTCTCCCTCGTCCGGGGGCAAGCCGAGAAGGTAAAGTCGAGCCGAGTGTTGGACTCCGAACCATCGGTGTAGTTCAACGGTTGTGGGAGCAGTTCCGAGCGGCGATCTACCTCCGGCTCGTTCGGGGGCAAGCCGAGGAGGTAGAGTCGAGCCGAGTGTTGGACTTCGAACCATCGGTGTAGTTCAACGGTTGTGGGAGCAGTTCCGAATGGCGATCTACCTCTGGCTCGTCCGGGGGTGAGCCGAGGAAGTAGAGTCGAGCTGGACATTGGGCTCCGAACCATTGGTTGAGATCAAATTAAAAAACAAATGATAAGGGCGGAGAGAGGCATGCAAAATTATAAGTATGAAAGAGCATTCTTCATTGATAATCGACGACGAACCGTTTTTACACATTACAACTTATGAAATAGATTACAAGTTAGAGGAGAGGAATGGCTCGATATCCTGTGATACTTAGAGTGACGCCGGGGCGCTTTCTTGGTATTTCAGGAGGTGGTCGGCATTCCAGGTCCTCGGAATCTCTTTGCCCTCTAGATCTTCCAGACGATACGCTCCGGGCCGAACTACCCTTGTGATCTTGTAAGGCCCTTCCCAGTTCGGAGCCAGCTTGCTCTTCTGATTGGGGAAGGATATGGCCAGTTTTCTCAAGACTAAATCCCCTTGCTTAAGGTTGGTGGGTCGGACCTTCTTGTTGTATGCCAACTCGACCCTTCTTCAGTAATTCTGTTGCCGAATTGACGCTATTTCCCTCAGCTCATCTACCAGGTCTAAGTTTACCCTGAGGTCTCTGGCATTTTGTTCCTCATTGTAGGCTACAAGGCGAGGGGAAGGTATGCCGACCTCGAGGGGTATCACCGCCTCGGACCCGTAGGTGAGGTTGAAAGGGGACTCTCCTATGGGGGTCCGCTTGCTCGTGCCGTAGTTCCATAGGACGTTGGGGAGTTGGTCGACCCATAAGCCTTTGGAACATTTGTCCAGCCTTTTCTTGATGCCTGCGAGGATCTGCCGATTAGCGTTTTCTGTCTGTCCGTTCGACTGAGGGTGGGAGACGGACGAGAAGCGCTGCTGGATGGCAAGGTCGTCGCATAGAGCTCGGAATGCTGTGCCAGTGAACTGAGTTCTGTTGTCCGTCACAAGGACACGGGGGACACCGAATCTGTAGATGATGTTCTTCCAGAAAAATTGAACCACCTTGTTCTCGGTTATAGTGGCGAGGGACTCGGCCTCGATCCACTTCGAGAAGTAGTCGATGGCTACGACCAAGAACTTGAACTGACCCGCAGCTGGGGGGAAAGGTCCTAGTAAATCCATCCCCCACATTGCGAAGGGGATAGGACTTGATAGGGAGGCGAGGTTGGCTTGAGGGAGGTGACGAATGCTGGAGTGTCTCTGGCAAGAGGTACATTGCCGAACGTGTCGCTCGACGTCTTGAAGGAGAGTCGGCCAGAAGTATCCGTAGTTCAAAGCCTTCCGAGCCAATGACCTAGACCCTGAATGCGCCCCGCCGATGCCTTCGTGGAGCTCTTGCAGGGCATAGTCGGCCTGTTCTGGGGAGAGACACCTTAGGTATGGTCGGCCGTCAATTTGCGAGAAGGAGCGCTTGTACAAGACCCCCTCGATCAAGACATACCGCTCGGCCCTGGTTCTGACTCGGCGTGCTTCTTTGGGATCCTCGGGAAGGAGCCCGTCCCTTAAGAACTCCACCAACGGCTTCATCCAGTTATCTTGCAGCATGACCGGCAACGACTCCACCGAGCCGGATGTCTCGTCTTCTATGCTCGGCCTTGAGAGGACCTCGATCAGAACGGTCTGTTCAAGACCTTGTAGGGAGGATGAGGCCAACTTGGAGAGGGCATCGGCCTGCGAATTCTCCTCACGAGGGACCCGTTGGATGAGCGCCTCTTCGAACCGACTCATGAGGGCCCGGACCTTAGCGAGGTACTTCGCCATTCGCTCGTCTCGCGCCTCGTACTCGCCCAAGACTTGATTCACGATAAGCTGGGAGTCGCTATGGATTCGGAGGTGCTGTGCCCCAGCGCTTCGGGCAAGTCCGAGGCCTGAGATGAGTGCTTCGTACTCTGCCTCATTGTTCGAGGCCTTGAAGTTCATACGGATCGCATACTGGAGGATGAAGTCGTCAAGGCCGTTCAGGATGATACCGGCGCCGCTTCCTTCGTTACAGGAGGAGCCGTCCACGAAGACCGTCCAAATGGGGGGTCCATTCGGGACGTGGCTGACTTCAGGAATGGTGGACTATACAATGAAGTCGGCGAGGGCCTGTGCTTTGATTGCCGTCCGAGGTTGGTAGGAGATGTCATGTTGGCTCAGCTCTATGGACCACTTCATTAGCCGGCCCGAGGTCTCAGGCTTGTGGAGGATTTGCTTTAGAGGTTGGTCGGTGAGGACAACGACCGAGTGGGATTGAAAGTACGGCCGGAGCTTCCTCGCCGCCATGACCAGGGCGTAGGCCATCTTCTCTATCTTCGGACAGCGGAGCTCGGCATCTCGAAGTACCTTGCTCACGTAGTAGATGGGCCTTTGGGCCCGGTCCTCCTCTCTCACCAAAATAGCACTTAGAGTCTGCTCGGAGGCAGCCAAGTAGATGAAGAGGGATTCCCCCGGAACAGGTTTGCTGAGCAGAGGGAGGTTCACCAAGTAGGCCTTCAGTTGGTCGAACGATTCCTGTTGCGGTTGGCCCCATTCAAAACCCTTAGCCCCCCTGAGTGCCTTGAAGAAGGGGAGGCACTTTTCTCCGGACTTCGAGAGGAACCGGCCAATAGCGGCGAGCCGACCCGTAAGCTTTTGCACCTCCTTGACGTTCCGGGGCGGGGCCATGTCTAATATGGCCTTAATCTTCTCGGGATTGGCTTCGATCCCTCGCTGGCTCACCATGAAGCCGAGGAACTTTCCCGATGAGACCCCGAACGCGCACTTGTTTGGGTTCAGCCGCATGCTGTGCCTCTTCAACACGCTGAATGCCTCCTGGAGGTCGGCCACGTGGTCAGTGCCTCGGATGCTCTTGACGAGCATGTCGTCAACATACACCTCCATGTTGCGACCTATCTGGCTCTGGAAGACCTTGTTGACGAGGCGCTGGTAGGTGGCGCCAGCGTTCTTCAACCCGAACGGCATGACCCTGTAGCAGTAAAGGCCCTGATCGGTGATGAAGGAGGTCTTCGGAATGTCCGGAGGGAACATTCGGATCTGATTATAGTCGGAGAAGGCGTCCATGAAGCTGAGGAGCTCATGGCCCGAGGTGGCATCAATGAAGGTGTCGATGTTCGGAAGAGGGAATGGGTCCTTCGGACACGCCTTATTCAGGTCGGTGAAGTCGATGCATATTCTCCAAGAACCGTTGGACTTCTTGACCATTACAACATTGGAGAGCCACTCGGGGTAGTTTACCTCCTGTATGAACTTAGCCTTCAAGAGTTTATCCACCTCCTCCTTGATGGCCTGCTGTCGCTCGGGAGCGAATTTTCGTCTCTTCTGCTGAACCGGTTTGCACCCCGGTTCGACACTTAGGCGGTGGACTAGCAACTCCTCAGAGATGCCGGGCATATCCGCGGCTGACCAAGCAAACAGGTCGCGGTTATCCCGGATGCATTTCACCAAGTCAGAGCACAGTGCGGTCGGCAAGGACTTTCTGATGAGGAACTTTCGGCTCGGATCTTCGTCCGAGAAGAGCACTTCTTCCAACTCGTCCGCCGGCTCGGACGTGGGTCGGACTTTCGGCTCGGGGATTTCTAGCATCTCGAGGGAGAGCACTGGTCCCCCAGTGGATGTCATGTAGCACTTCCGAGCCGTCTCTTGGCTGCCCCTGACTTCCCCTACTCCCGACCGAGTGGGGAACTTCATTTTAAGGTGGTACGCTTAGGGGACAGCTTCCAGGGCAGCTAGGCCGGGTCGGCCTTGGATGACATTATATGCGGCCGGGACGTCGACGACCATAAAGTCCATCGGCTCGGTCCGGGTAGTAGGGGTCTTTCCAGCAGTTACGTCTAGGGTTATCACCCCCACGACAGTTACTGGGACCCCCGTGAACCCGTGGAGTGTGTAACCGGCCAGCTTGAGACGGTCCCGAGACAGCTGCAGCCCTCGGAAGGCCGAGAGAAAGAGGATGTTCACCGAGCTCCCGTTATCTACCAGGACCCTCTGCACCTTGAAATTTGCCATGCGAAGGTCGATGACGAGGGCGTCACAGTGGGGAGTTCGGACCCCCTCGAGGTCTTCATCGGAGAAAGTCACCGGGACTCCGAGGCCTTTGGGAGGAGGGGCGCTGTGAACTGAGTTGACCTCTCGGACGAAGGCCTTCCGAGAGGAGTTGGAGGAGCCCCCCATAGGGCCTCCGTGGATGAGGTGCAGGACCCGTTCTTCCTCGAACTCGGGCATCTCCTCGCGCCGCTCGGAGCGCTTGTTAGCCCCCCGAGGCGGAGGAGTGTTGCGATCCGCCCGATCGTTTGCCTTTACAAATTTGGCCAGTTGCCCCCTCTGGATGAGGGCCTCTATTTCATTTTTCAACGCCCTGCAGTCGTTGGTGTCATGGCCGTGGTCCCGGTGGTAACGACACCATTTCTCCTTATTCCTCCTCTTAGCCGGGGTGTTCATCCTCGGAGCTGGAGGGATGACCCCCTCTTTCTCCACTTCCATCAGGATGGTGGAGACATTGGTGGTGAGGGGAGTGAACTTCTCGAACCTAGGGGGAGGACGGCGCTGACCGCCGTTGTCCTTCTGCATCTTCTTCGACCCCTCCTCCTCTGTCGCCTTCCTCTTCGATCCGGAGGCCGATCCTCCGAAGTTCGGGAGGCACTCGGCCTCTTCCGCCCGGATATACTTCTCACACCTTAGGAGAAGGTCGGCGAAGTTGTGCGGGGGCTTCTTGGCGAGGGACGACCGGAGGTTGGAGTTGAGGACGTTCGACTGGAACGCAACAGTCGCCACTGACTGGTCTAGGGAGGCGATAGACCTGACCTCTGCGGTGAATCTCTTCACATAGTCCCTCAACTTTTCTCCCCTTTCTTGCCGCAGGTTGAGTAGGGAGAGGCTCGTCTTCTTGGCTCGCCTGCTACTCACGAAGTGAGTTATGAACAGCGTTTCGAACTGCTCGAACGAGAAGATGGAAGAGGGGGCGAGCCTGGAGTACCATTCCCGAGCCGATCCCCTGAGGGTGGCGGGGAAGGTCTTGCAGAGCATGGCGTCGGAAGCTTGATGGATCAGCATTAAGGTCTTGAAGCTTTCGACGTGATCAACTGGGTCGGACTCCCCTGAGTACGTTTCAAACTGCGGAGGTTTGAAACCCCTCGGTATGGGGGCCTCCATAATCGTCCGAGAGAAAGGGGGTCTGCTGGGCCGGACGGTCCCTGCTCTGGACTCCTCCTCTCTGTCCATGCGACCAATGCGCCTCTCTACCTCATGGAGACGGCGGTTGAGGGCATCGTCCCTCTGCTGGTAATCATACGATCCCCCGGACTCTTCTTCATAGGAAGGGGAACGGGGACTGCGGCGCCGGTAGTCCTGGGATCGGCGGGGACTATAGTGGCGCTGCTGGCGACTGGGAGCCAGGAGAGGACTTCTGGATCGGTGGCGAGGACTGGGAACCCGCAGGGGTGTTGGAACCCTCTGGGCATTTTGGTTGTTGGGGCGATGGTTGAGGGCCTGGAGCACGGTCTCCTGAAATTGTAGGAACTCGGCACGAGTGATAGGTGCCTCATTGTTCCTCGGATGATGCCGATCCGCAGAAGAATGTGGCCTCCTCCGGCGTCGCTCGGGAGATGCCACTCGGCCCCGTCGGTCTGGAGACCTCCTACCGTCTCGACGATGAGGAGATCGGTCACCATGATGCTGGCGGGAGGCTCCCTTTCGGGCCCGCCTCTCATCTAGGTGAGTGCGTAGGTCCTCATCTTTTTGGCGGTTCAGGACTGTGTTGCAGAGGTCGGGGTGATGAGAAGCCATTGAATCCGAGGATTCATTATGAACCGAGACATGGTCTGGGTTGAGGGGCTGCTTCTGCCTCCGCCCATTATGGCCGGAAGGGCCATTGGGGGGTTGTTGTTTGGGAAGAGGAGGTTGGCCCTGCTGGACCGGGGGAGGAAGTTCAGGCTGTGGAACAGGATTGACAGGGACTTCCTCTGTCTGATCGGCGGGATTGGGCCCGCGGTTGGACCCTCTAGATCTGACCTTTTTTGGAGGCATGGTTGGAGCAGGGCTAGACGACGAGGAAGAGACGGAGGCTGTTCGTGTGGTGTTCCCACAGACGGCGCCAATCTATTACCGCTGATTTCGGTGTGGGGGTAAACAGATGAGATTTGTGAGTTCGAGAAAACCTGAACAGCAGATCCAAGCCTTCCAATTCCTGCCGCAACCTGCAAGGAAGTGCGAGACACCGGGGTTGATTCTGGTGACGTACCCTCCGACGCTCTTGTCAGTAACCAGTGGTGATTAAAGAAAGAGCTTAAGGTGGCAAAAGAGTCATTACCTGGTCACAGTGGTAGAGGGGAGGTATTTATAGTCGCCAGGGGAGTGATTAGGGACTTGATTCCCTGTGTAACTGCCAGGAGTAAAATCCTCACAGTCTGTTTAGGAAACTAATCCCTGATTCATGGTGAGAGCAAATCAGGCCCGTTGACTTGGTCAAATCAGTGACCCTGATTTGTCTCCTGTCGGTCTGGGTTCGCTTCGGGTCGGGACCCGTACCCAATTGGAGTGGATCCATTTGTGAGTTATTGGATCTGTGAGAAGGAGATTCAATACCCGCTTTGGATCCATTTGTATGTGAAATTACCGTTTTACCCCCGAGCTTCAAGATTCGCGCCCAATCTGGACGGTTCCGATTTAACCCCATTTTTAGCCATATCAGGTAATAGTCATAGAATCAGAGCGGCTGCTGATCGGTTTCAATACTCAATAGAAACAATCGAACGACATTTTACAAAAGTGTTGAAAGGTTTGGGAAGAGCAACAACAGTTCTCATTACTCTCCCAAACACGACACATGTACATGACAGGATCAGTAGTTCTATGGACTTTTATCCATGGTTTAAGATAATTTGTTAGCTTTATGATTACAACCATATTATTCTAATATTTCAAATATGTTCACTAAAGTAGTAGGTTTCAAATTCATTAATGTAGGGAGCTATTGGTGCTGCCGATGGCACATTAATAGATTCTTGCATACCTGCTAATCGACAAAATACTTGTCATGGCCGAAAAGGCGATATAACTCAAAATGTGCTAGTCGTTTGTGATTTTGACATGATGTTCGCATTTGTTTATGTGGGATGGGAAGGAAGTGCTAACGACTCCCGGGTAATACAAAGTGCATTAACAGAAGGACTGTTGCAAATTCCTCCCGATGATAAATATTACTTAGTAGATTATAGTTACATGAACATGCCCAGGTTTTTAGCTCCCTACTGCAGGGAGCCATATCACTTGCAAGACTTTGAAGGGCCTAACCATGCACCAACCCAACATAGGCAACATTTCAACAAAATGCATGCAAGGCTACGAAATGTCATTGAAAGAACCTTTGGTGTATTCAAAAAAAAGGTTTCCCATCTTCAAGTATATGACAAACTACATGTTCACAAGACAGGGCTAATGGTACCAGCTTGTTGTGTAGTTCATAATTTTATACGTAGATATTCAGCGGACGATGCATTCTTTTCTGATTTAGAAGATGAACAATTAATTAATCATCTACACAATGAAGATAATGCTTCCACATCTCAACCTTTGGATATGTCATCTTCTCAATTGAATCGCAAGAATACTAAAAGAGATTAAATTGCTATGACAATGTGGAATGCAATACATTAATGTAATGTTATAGCCCAATGTACTGGTTCATGGCTTCATTGTGCTATTCCAATATATGGTTATAAATGCTTTTCTTTCTTTTGTCGCCCATCTATTTGATAATCGCATCTGAATTTGATTTAAGTATGATGATTATGATGATGATTATAATGGCATGTTTATTGTTTAAATTGACAGCAAAGCCTATTTACTTTATGTCTGTCTAGGCAATGATGAAATTCACACATCATATTTTGAGGCATGTGTGTCCCCCCCCCCCCCCCCCCAAACCTGGTTTTGTATACTTCTGAATAGGAAATGAACACCCGCAGTGAATATCCATCAAAATGAACATACTTGGGGATGATTTGTATTGACCCTTATGGTTTATGTGAAGCAAGATGGGTTATTATGCGGACTATTCATGCTGAATTGATTGAATGCTTTTCGGACTTAACTATGGGTGGTGGAGAGGGTGGACAGTTGATTAGATATAGTTGGCATGGCATAATAATGCAGCCCTATAGTAAGCTTGATGCTTCATTTGAACAAATGTTCTATACAAATGTGTTCTAAGCCTACGACTAATTCAATCCTCTAAGAATATCCTTTGGTTCAGTTGGATGCATACATGCAAAATCAAATATCTGATATGCGTTAACCTATGACCGTTTTGGATTTTATGAAATGAGAAGCAAAAAATTGATTTGAGAAAACGGTAACCAAACGCTTTTCTTAATGATAGTTTTCATCTTATCATGATAGTCAAATAGTTGTTTATAATGCATCTTCAACCTTGCATGAGTTCGTCGCTTTATTTTCATACTGATTATGGGATATGTGACGGGTTTTGATGTTTTGTTTCCATGGTCTACTGATGTGTTTGCAGGTTGTACTTGGATGCTAATGTAGTGCACTTGGATGCATGTAGTGCACTTTGATGCAGTGCACTATGATGCTTTAGAAGAATGAATGGAGTTATCTCATGACATGAACTGCATCTTGTTTAAATATATTTTAATGTATTTTTTTAATTTCTGTCGTTCTAGGCAATGATGAAATACACTATCAATGAAAAGGTTGTGTGTCCACCCCCATCTACCATCATGTGCCTCTGATCAATCTAGATATGATGGATATGGTAGATTCTAATCCAGTTTTTTTTTTTTTTTATATCAACGTAAACAGACAGCACTTCTATGTGGACTGTTCCCATTATACTGACCAAATGATTGATGAATTCAACTATGTGTGACGGAAGGGGTGGACACATGATTAGTAGTAGTTGACATGTCATTTTAAAAAATGCAGCCCTACACTAATCTTGATGATTTATTAGAACAATTGTTCTATGATAATGTGTTTTGAGCCTACAACTAATTGTGGAGATGATGATGATATATTCTGATCCTATATAACCTTTGGAGTATTGAAAATTTTCATATACTAGAAATGAAATACATGCTACATTGTGTTGGCTTCTTCTAGTAGGTGATGGATTCTGATGCTGCTCATGGCTTCTGAATCTTTGGTGTTTTATTTTCCTGGCTTCATTATGCTTTTAGTATTTTTGAAGGTTTCATTTTCACTTTCAAAATTAATTTCTTGTTACATTTCCTGTTGCCGCTAAATTCGGTGTGGGGGCAAACAGATAGAATTTGTGAGTTCTTGGAAAACCTGAATAGCAAACACCTAACCTGTTCCGCCGGAGCTTGACCGTTGACTCCCGCCGTTCACCTGCAAGGAAGTGCGAGACACCGGGGTTGATTCCGGCGACGCACCCTCCGACGCTCAAGTCAGTAACCAGAAATGATTATGAAAGAGCGTTTAACAAGCAAAAGATTGATTACCTCTTAATGGAGATGGGTGTGGGGTATTTATAGTCGCCGTTGGGATCAGATAAGGAATGTGATTCCTGTGATCTGATAAGGCGTAAAATTCTCGTAATCAGATTAGGAATGTAATCCCTTAATTCCCGGTGAGAGGATAGTCGCGAATTAGGCCTGTTGATTTGGTTTAATCAGAGACCCTAATTCTATCCTGTCGGACTGGGTTTGTATCGGGTCGGGACCCGTACCCAGCTGAGGTGGATCCGTTCGCGGGTTAGTGGATCTGTGAGAAGGAGACCCAGTACCCGTTTCGGACCCATTTGTATGTGAAATTACCGTTTTACCCCTGAGCTTTGAGATTCGCGTCCGATGTGAACGGTCCCGATTTAATCCTATTTTTAGCCATATCACGAGCCCCCCACTACTGAAGACTGAGTTTGATCAGCCTTTGAGGAGTAGTTTTACTATTCTAATGGCGTACGGGATTTTATCGGTGTTCTTAAGGGAGTTTGGAATCTTGCTCGGGGTGTAACGGTGTTATTATGGGCTTGTAAAATGCCCAAAAATATTCTCAGAATTTTCTGGATTTTTGGTGATTTTTCCAGATTTTTCTGAATTTTTTCTCATTTTTTTGAATTTTTTATTCATTTTCCGAATTAAATAATTAATTATCAAAAATATTAATTAATTATTCTAATTTAATAATTATTTTTTCAGAAAATAATTTTTCTGAATTAATAATTATTTTTAGAATTTTTAATTAATTTTTTTCGATTTTTAAATATTTTTTTCGGATTTTTTAAATAAAAAAAATTAAATAAATAAATAAATAATTTAAATATTACCTGGACACGTGGCGTGTTCCTGGCCGTCGATCATGATCAGATGAGCGCGCATCGTGAGGCAGATCACGATCTGGACACGTGGCGCATTTCTGACCGTCCATCATGATCAGATGTGCGCGCATCGTGAGGCAGATCACGATCTGGACACGTGGCGCGTTACTGAGCGTCGATCACGTAGCGATGTGAATTTTGAGACGATCGGACGGATCGTGTGGTTCGGCGACTTTTTTTCTCAATTTACAGCGTCGGCACTTCGGCACCTCGGCTCGGCGCTTTGAATCTGCCGATCATGCAAGATGGTGCCACGTGGCAGTGCCACGTGGCCTTCTCCCTTTTATTTATTATTATTATTTTTTAATTTTTTTTTCTTCACTTCGTCCCTGTTCTTTCTTTCTTTGTTTCTTTCTCCACCGAACTCAACTCGGCGTTGAAGGAGGCTCCGACGAAGAAGCTCGGCGATGGGGTCTGGAGCTCGAAGGTGGTCGTCGGAGGTGGGGCTTGGCACGGTGAGGGGTTCTAACTGCCACGGCGAGGGAGCTCGTCGAAAGTGGTTCGTGCTCGGAGCTCGGCGACTCCGTGGAGAGGAGCTCGGCTCGGTAGCGACGACGGAGAGGAGTTTCAGCTGTAGAGGCGACGGTGTTCGTCGAGGAAGGAGCTCGACACGGTAGGTCGGAGTGCGAGCTCGGGTTGATGGGTTCGGCGAGCTTGGTGATGGGTGCTCGACGTCGTCGGAGGAGGTGGCGAAGCTCGAAGCCCGGCCGAGGAGTTGGGTTCGGCCAGTGAACTCGGCACCGTGGAGCTTTGACAAGTGGGTTCGAGCTTGGAGAAGGAGCTCGATGTCGTGGCGAAGGTGGCAAAGCTCGAAGCTCGGCCGAGGAGTTGGGTTCGGCATGGAGAGGATTTCGGAGCTTGGGTTCGGCCAGTGAGCTCGGTGCTTCAATGCTCGACGAAGAGAAGAGGCGAAGGGGAAGAGCTCGCGAGGGGAAGTTTGACGATGGGTTCGCTTGAGGGAGCTCGAAGACGATGGAGCTCGTTAATGGCGGTGGTGAGCTTGAGCACGACGAGGGGGTTGGAGCTCAGCAAGGGGAGCATGACGCCAACGGAAGCGCTTGTGGAGGAGATGTCGAGCTCGGTAAGGCTTCGAGTCGAAGGAGCTCGACGCTTTGGGCTCGGAAGGCAGCTTGACAGATCTAGGCGAGGAAGGAGGAGGTGCTGTTGGTTTGGTCGCACAGTGGATAAGAGGAGACTTCGGCTTCGTTTGGTTTTTTTTGGTGCCAGAATGCTGAAGAAGAAGATGGGAAGGGGTTCGGGTCGGATCCCCTTAACGGGTCCGAACCCGGCCCCTTGTGCCCCACCCTTTTTTTTTCTTTTTTTTTTCTCTCTCTCTTCTTCCTTGTTGCTCGGCAAATGAATCTGGTTCGGCAGATCCGAGCACGGATTTTGAGGAGAATTTTTTCCCACTTTGCTGTTCAGTAGGTCGGTAGCTCGGATTTGAGATCCGAGCTACGTGGCTCAATCTGGACGGTTGATCATGATCGTGGCGCAAATCACGTGACAAGAGGCACGAGTTTCGAGAAACGTTATCTTGTCGTTTTGTGGAGACGTGGCGCGATCTGAGCCGTTCATCATGTTCTAGCACGCTTTTTGATGCGATCCGACGGTGAGATGGGGTCGGCCGAATTTTTCTCCATATGCGGAGGTCGGTACCTCGGCAGCTCTTCTGAGAAGAAAGAGGAAGGAGAGGAGAGGCATTTGGGTTCTCTCCTCTGCCTTGTTCTTTCGCACAGTGGAGAAGAGGAGAAGAGGAAGGGGAGGAGAGGCAATTGGGTTCTCTCCTCTGCCTTGTTCTTCCGCACAGTGGAGAAGAGGAGAAGAGGAAGGGGAGGAGAAGCATTTGGGTTCTCTCCTCTGCCTTGTTCTTTCGCATAGTGGAGAAGAGGAGAAGAGGAAGGGGAGGAGAGGCATTTGGGTTCTCTCCTCTGCCTTGTTCTTCCGCACAGTGGAGAAGAGGAGAAGAGGAAGGGGAGGAGAGGTAATTGGGTTCTCTCCTCTGCCTTGTTCTTCTGCACGGTGGAGAAGAGGAGAAGAGGAAGGGGAGGAGAGGCAATTGGGTTCTCTCCTCTGCCTTGTTCTTCCGCACAGTGGAGAAGAGGAGAAGTGTTGGGGAAGAAGGAGAAGAATGAAGGAGCTAAGAAGGGTATGGGTCGGACCGTGGGTATCGGATCCGACCCCGACCGTTAGCCTCTTTTTCTTTCTTCCTCTTCACCTGCTTGCTTTGTTCGGCGAATCCGAGCACGGATTTTGAGGCACATTTTTTTGCCGTTCCGCAGGTTGGTAGATTGGCAGATCCAAGCTACGCGGCTCAATCTGGACGGTTGATCACCATCGTGGCGCGAATCACGAGACAAGAGGCACGAGTTTCGAGAAAACGTTATCTTGTCATTTTGTGGTGACGTGGCGCGATCTGATCCGTCCATCACGCTTGAGTGCGAATTTGGAGATGATCTAACGGTGAGATCGGGTCGGCAAAATTTTTCTCCATATACGAGGGTCGGTCCCTCCTCCGCTCGGCTCGGTGACTCAGTAGTTCACCCTCTGCCCGTAGTAGCTCGGAGAAGAGGAGAAGAGGAAGGGGAGGAGAGGCATTTGGGTTCTCTCCTCTGCCTTGTTCTCTCGCACAGTGGAGAAGCGGTGCTGGGAAGATCCTCGTAAGAGCCATGGGAAGACCCATTCTTTGAAGTGAGTGCAAGGAGCAACTCTAGGGGAGAGTTGTGCTCCGATCTCGTCGAGAAGAGCTATTTGAGAGACAAGTTTGAGGAGGAACTCTAGGAGAGAGTTGTGCTCCGGATTTGTGGAGAAGAGCTCCACTTTGGAGGTGAGCGGAGTGAAGAGCTCGGCTCTAGGAGAGCCATCTAGACGAGGAGTTTGAGGAGCAACTCTAGGAGAGAGTTTTAGCTCTGAACTCGTTGAGAAGAGATCCGCTTTGGAGGCGAGCAGAGCGAAGAGCTTGACTTGTAGAAGATCCATCTGGAAGAGGAGTTTGAGGAGCAACTCTAGGAGAGAGTTTTAGCTCCGAATTTGTTGGGAAGAGCTCCGCTTTGGAGGCGAGCGGAGTGGGGAGCTCGATTTGTAGAAGAGCCATCTGGAAGAGGAGTTTGAGGAGCAACTGTAGGAGAGAGTTTTAGCTCCGAACTCGTTTGAGAAGAGCTCCGCTTAGGAGGCGAGCGGAGTGAAGGGCTCGGCTCTGGGAGAGCCATCTGGAAGGGGAGTTTGAGGAGCAACTCTAGGAGAGAGTTTTAGCTCCGAACTCGTTGAGAAGAGCTCCGCTTTGGAGGCGAGCGGAGTGAAGAGCTCGACTTGTAGAAGAGCCATCTGGAAGGGGAGTTTGAGGAGCAACTCTAGGAGAGTTTTAGCTCCGAACTCGTTTGAGAAGAGCTCCGCTTTGGGGGCGAGCGGAGTGAAGAGCTCGACTTGTAGAAGAGCCATCTGGAAGGGGAGTTTGAGGAGCAACTCTAGGAGAGAGTTTTAGCTCCGAACTCGTTTGAGAAGAGCTCGGCTTTGGAGGCGAGCGGAGTGAAGAGCTCGACTTGTAGAAGAGCCATCTTGGACGGTTGATCACGATCGTGGCGCGAATCATGAGACAAGAGGCACGAGTTTCGAGAAAACGTTATCTTGTCGTTTTGTGGTGACGTGGCGCAATCTGATCCGTCCATCATGTTCTAGCGCATTTTTTGAGATGATCCAACGGTGGGATGGCTCGGCAGCATTTTTCTCCATATGTGAGGGTCGGTTCCTCGTCCGCTCGGCTCGGTGACTCAGTAGTTCACCTTCTGCCCGTAGTAGCTCGGTGTAGTGGAGCTCGGAGTTCGGACGGCTCGAGCGTGAGGAGAAGCTCGGTGAGTTGATGAAGGGGATGGGTCGATGAAGCTCTGCTCCTCGGCTCGGGAGGATGGGTCGGCATATGGGAGAGGTGAGGGGCTCTGAAGCTCTGCCTCTATTCTGTTTGGTTTTGGAGATTTTTGAAGAGGAGCTCCACTCCTAGGAGAAGAGGTGCTAGGAAGAGGTGCTGGGAAGACCCATTCTCTGAAGTGAGTGCAAGGAGCAACTCTAGGGGAGAGTTGTGAGCTCCGAACTCGTTGAGAAGAGGTCCGCATCGGAAGCGAGCGGAGTGAAGAGCTCGACTCTAGGAGAGAGCCATCTGGAAGACGAGTTTTGAGGAGCAACTCTAGGAGAGAGTTGTGCTCCGAACTCGTTTGAGAAGAGGTCCGCTTTGGAGGCGAGCGGAGTGAAGAGCTCGGTTCTAGGGTAGAGCCACTTGGAAGACGAGTTTGAGGAGCAACTCTAGGAGAAAGTTTTAGCTCCGAACTCGTTTGAGAAGAGGTCCGCCTTGGAGGTAAGCGGAGTGAAGAGCTCGGCTCTAGGAGAGAGCCATTTGGAAGACGAGTGTAAGGAGGAATTCTAGGAGAGAGTTGTGCTCCGAACTCTTTGAGAAGAGCTCCGCTTTGGAGGCGAGCGGAGTGAAGAGCTCGGCTCTGGGAGAGAGCCATTTGGAAGACGAGTTTGAGGAGCAACTCTAGGAGAGAGTTTTAGCTCTGAACTCATTGAGAAGATGTTCGCCTTGGAGGTAAGCGAAGTGAAGAGCTCGGCCCTGAGAAGAAAGAGGAAGGGGAGGAGAGGCTTTCGGGTTCTCTCCTCTGCCTCGTTCTTTCGCACAGTGAAGAAGAGCAGAAGTGTTGGGTACTTTTGGCGGGAAGACTGAAGAAGGAGAAGAATGAAGGAGCTAAGAAGGGTATGGGTCGGACCGTGGGTATTGGATCCGACCCTGACCCGTTAGCCTCTTTTTCTTCTTGCTCTTCATCTGCTTTGCTGCTCGGCAGATGCATCTTATTCGGCAGATCCGAGCACGGATTTTGAGGCACATTTTCCGCCACTTTGCTTCTCAATAGATGGGTAGCTCGGCTCGGTGGTCATGGGGGCAGTTCGGAATGGCTATCTTCCTCCGGCCCGTTTAAGTACGAGCCGGTGAAGTAAAGTCGAGCCATAGGACCCCGACCATCGTTAGGTTAGTTTGATGGCTGTGTGAGCAATTCCGAATGGCGAGCTACTTCTAGTTCGCTTAGAAGCGAACTTGCGAAGTAGAATCGAGCCAAGTGTTGGACTCCGAACCATTGCTAGAGTAGTTAATGGGTTGTGGGAGCAATTCCGAATGGCGAACTATTTCTAGCTCGCTTAGGAGCGAACTTGCGAAGTAGAATCGAGCCAAGTGTTGGACTCCGAACCATTCAACGGCTGTGGGAGCAACTCCGAACGGCGATCTACTTCTGGCTCGCCTATGGGCGAGCCGGGGAAGTAAAGTCGAGCCGAGTGTTGGACTCCGAACCATTGTTAGATTAGTTCGAGGGTTGTGGGAGCAATTTCGAATGGCGAACTACTTCTAGCTCGCTTAGGAGCGAACTTGCGAAGTAGGATCGAGCCAAGTGTTGGACTCCGAACCATTCAACGGCTGTGGGAGCAATTCCGAACGGCGATCTACTTCTGGCTCGCCTATGGGCGAGCCGGGGAAGTAAAGTCGAGCCGAGTGTTGGACTCCGAACCATTGTTAGATTAGTTCGAGGGTTGTGGGAGCAATTCCGAATGGCGAACTACTTCTAGCTCGCTTAGGAGCGAACTTGCGAAGTAGGATCGAGCCAAGTGTTGGACTCCGAACCATTCAACGGCTGTGGGAGCAATTCCGAACGGCGATCTACTTCTGGCTCGCATATGGGCAAGTCGGGGAAGTAAAGTCGAGCCGAGTGTTGGACTCCGAACCATTGTTAGATTAGTTCGAGGGTTGTGGGAGCAATTCCGAATGGCGAACTACTTCTAGCTCGCTTAGGAGCGAACTTGAGAAGTAGAATCGAGCCAAGTGTTGGACTCCGAACCATTCAACGGCTGTGGGAGCAATTCCGAACGGCGATCTACTTCTGGCTCGCCTATGGACGAGCCGGGGAAGTAAAGTCGAGCCGAGTGTTGGACTCCGAACCATTGTTAGATTTGTTCAACGGTCGTGGGAGCAATTCCGAATGGTGACCCTCTTCTAGCCCACTTAGGAGCGAGCTTGCGAAGTAGAATCGAACCAAGTGTTGGACTTCGGACTCGTTGAGATGAGGTCCGCTTTGGAGGTGAGCGGAGCAAAGAGTTCGGCTCTGGAAGAGAGCCATTTGGGAGAAGAGTTTGGGGAGCAACTCTAGGAGAGAGTTGTGAGCTCCGAACTCGTCGAGAAGAGGTCCGCTTCGGAGGCGAGCGGAGTGAAGAGCTCGGCTCTGGAAGAGAGCCATTTGTGAGATAAGTTTGAGGAGCAGCTCTAGGAAAGAGTTGTGAGCTCCGAACTCGTTGAGAAAAGGTCCGCCTTGGAGGTGGGCGGAGCGAAGAGCTCGGCTCTGGAAGAGAGCCGTTTGTGAGACGAGTGCGAGGAGGAACTCTTGGAGAGAGTTGTGAGCTCCGAACTCGTTGAGAAGAGGTCCACCTTGGAGGTGGGCAGAGCGAAGAGCTCGGCTCTGGAAGAGAGCCGTTTGTGAGACGAGTGCGAGGAGGAACTCTTGGAGAGAGTTGTGAGCTCCGAACTCGTTGAGAAGAGGTCCGCCTTGGAGGTGGGCGGAGCGAAGATGTAACGACCCGAAAAATAGCATATAGCTATTTTGCATCGAAACGTGTGCGCGATTGAGAATTTCGCGCGATTATGTATTTTCTGATAATAATTATTTTAATTGAGAAATATAAGATAGATTGCCTATCTTATTTTATTATTATTTTCAAAATTAAATTATTTTATACGGATTATTACAAAGTAGTTTTAATGTATTTTTGTATTGTTTATAATATTAAAGTAGAGAGTGGGGCTTTATTTGAAATGTATTGAAGTTAGAGGGCTTATATGCAACATTCCCCTAGATATTTATCAATCTATTATTAATTATTCCATCTTTTACAAAAACCCCCTTCTCTCTCTCTCCTTCCCTTATCCTTCTTCTCCTTCTTCTTCCCTTCTTCTTCTTCCGTTCGTTTCTCCATCCCGAATCCATGAAACCCCACAAACCCCAGCCTCTCCTCCTCCCTTCTCCCTCGTTCGCTCACTTCCAGCCCAAAAGAAAAACCCAACCCTCCTCCGTTCTTCTTCTTCTCCCTCCCGGGTTCGGCGCCGACCCCATGGAACTCCTCCCGACCTCCCACCCACCCCCCCCCCCCCCCCCCCCCGTTCGTCCGCGCCGACCGATCGAAGAAACCCCGACCCCACCTCCGTTCTCTTCTTCTCCTTCTTTCCTTCCATTTCCATCTCGATCGAAAGAACCAAAATCAAACCCATCGATCGATTCCTTCCCCGCTCCAAATCCCCTCCATTTCTTCACCAATTCCAAATTAAAGTGAGGGGTGGACTAAGTGAGGGATTCTCTACATCATAGAAGCATCGGATTTTCAATTGGATTTCGGAAGGTATAAACCCTAACTATTTTATTGCATAAAATTTAGTTGGGTTAATTTTTATTGAGTAGGAATGTTAGGGTAGAGAGATTAGAGATGTTGGAAATTGTGGATGTGAGAAATTAGTGGATTATTAGAGAGATTTCAAGTTGTTAGTAAAATAGGGTTTTGGGTTTGTAAAAGAGAACCGTATGGATATGGATTAATTCTCGTATTGTAATAGAAATTATAGTTGAGCTACTAGAATATTTTGGGGGCGATTTTAGTAATTAATTGGGAATGGAAAATACCATAGACATTAGATTATCACGTGCATCACACGTGTATATCCCGAGCGTTCAATAAACGCTTGTGTGATATTTGGGATAGCGATTATTTACTCTTGTGATTAGTTGAATTATTTGAGTGTTAATTGCTTGAAATTTGGTGATAGGATATATTCACGACCTTGGACGCGAGGTGGCACGGCGCTTGGATCTTCGCAAAATATGTGAGTTAATTTATTGTGTGTTTTTGTGTGTTAAAAATTTATGTGAGTTATATTATTATATGTATTTTGTGATTATAAAAATATAGTGAGTTATATTATTTATATATTTTCATGGTTTAAAGATATATGTGAGTTATATTATTTATATACTTTCATGGTTTAAAGATATATGTGAGTTATATTATTTATATACTTTCATGGTTTAAAGATATATGTGAGTACTAATTTATTATATGTATTTTGTGATTATAAAAATATAGTGGGTTAATTTATTTATATATTGTGTGGTTTGAAGGATATGTGAGTATCAGTTTATCTACGTATTTTGGGTGTTTTAAGAAATGTGGTGAGTTTAATTTATTTATATATTTTGGTGATTTGAAGAATATGTGGGTATAAAATTATTCACGTATTCTTACGTGTTAAGGAATATGGTAAGTATCGATTTATTACGTATCTTGTGATTGTAAGAAGATGGTGAGTATGATTTATTATGTGTTTTTGTGTGCTAAGAAAGATGTGAGTTAAATTATTATAGGTTTTGTGTGTTAAAAATGATGTGAGTTATATTATTCATATATTTTCGTGGTTTAAAGATATATGTGAGTACTAATTTATTACATGTATTTTGTGATTATGAAAATATAGTGAGTTATATTCTTTATATATTCTCGTGGTTTAAAGATATATGTGAGTTAAATTATTTGTGTACCTCTGTGAGTATAGAAATATGTGAGTTTAATTTATATATATATATTTTCGTGATTTAAGAAATCATGTTAGTTAGTATATGGATATATTTTGTGGTTCGAGAAATATGTGAGTGTAATCTATTTACGTATTGATGTTAAAAGATGCTTGAATAACATATACGTGTATATGGGAGCGAGTTATATTCATATGATAGTACCAAAGTATGGTGGGTATGGTTCTATATACGTATTGGATAATTCAAGGAAATTTGGATAAGCTGAAATGGTGATATGATTTATGGATGAGACGTATGGGAAAATTAAATACCCTTGAGTATATAAAACCTATTAATGGATGAAGGGATTAGTTAAGTATGTGAGGATTCTTTACTCCTAATTTAGTTGCTTGCTCCCTTTATCTATTTCTGTATGTGCAGAAAGAACCCATCTTTTGGGTATGGGTTGTTGTAGGTTGAGAAAGAACCCACTTTGAGGGTGGAGTAAATTGTGGATGCTAAAAGAACCCAACTTGATGATTATGTTAGTTGTAGTATGATAAAGAAACAATCTTTGGATGTTGTCAGTGGTAGGGGGTTAAAAGATCACACCTTTTGTGGATTACGTGTTGTAGGTTGAGGAAGAACCCATTCCTAGGGCTATATTATTTGTGTATGCCAAAGAGAACCCATTTGAGTTGTTAATAGTGGCGAGTAAAAGAACCCACCCTATGGATTTAGATTGTTGTAGAGAAAGAACCCACCCTTGTGGTATAGTAAGAATCTATGCTTGAATTGTTATAGAAAGAAACCCATGGTTCAGTTGTAGTAGAACACCATGCTTGAGTTGTGTGAAGAACCCATTTATGCCTATGTGACGTTCCAGTAAAACCTATCATGTTTGAGTCGATTTTAGAAAGAAACTTATGTTGAGTTGATTATAATAGGTATGCCATGATGAGTTGATTTTAGAAGAAACCCATGCTAAGTTGATTATAGTAGATTCTTCGGTTACTTCTAATTATAGAAGATCAAGTTTGCTAGTAAGCACAGTTGGTTGCTTCTAGGTGAGATTACCTGTATGGTTGTTTGTATGTGGATTTGCTCGTACGTGGCTCGACTGGCCCGTATGTAGCTGTGGGTCTCATACGCAGCTTATTTGGCTCGTATGTATGTTGTTGTCTCATACGCGGCTCGACTGGCCCGTATGTAGCTGTTGGTCTGATACGGGGCTTATTTGGCTCGTATGTGTGTTGTTGTCTCATGCGCGGCTTGACTGGCCTGTATGTAGCTGTTGGTCCTATACGTAGCTGTTTAGCTCGTATGTGTTTTTGGTTACTCGTATGTAGCTTCTTAGCTAATACGCAGTTTGTTGTGCTCATCTAGGGTGATGTTATTACCCTAAGGGTCATCGACCATCAAGACCACATCCTACCCCCTTAGAGTGAATGGATAGATCTCACCTCGGGCGTCGACGGATCTTAACCAATGTAGGTTGACCGTGGACCGAGAGTGTTGGTAGAATCCGAGTTAGGGGTAGGGATGAGTGAGAGAGATATTATTACCAGAGTCTTGGATCGAGGGACCACGAGTTGGACCATGATTGGAAACTATGCAGGATTGCATAGGAATAATAACCTCATTAGGATAGTGACTTATAAAATCATTACATAGACCCTTGCCGGAAGAGAGGAGTCGGTTGTAGGGGGCACCTTATGACTAACTCGCCCCTGGAGGCAGACTAGGAGGTGTTATTGGGTTGCGCCTTCCTGTCAAAGGGATACGTACGGTGCCGTCTCACAGGTTGAGGACACGGGTTGCGTATCTCGCGCTGTTAATTCCTGAAATACCGTGGCTGGGGTGCCACAGGATGCATTTGGGCAGTCCTGCGCTTGCGATACCCCAGAGGGTGCCACAGGGTAGGCTTCGTGCTACCCTGCGCTTACGAAACCCTATGGTTTGATTTTGGAACGATGCCCGATATACTGGGATCGAGTAAGGTCCGGCATGCCGGGTAGTAGTGGAAAACGGAGACACCATAAGCAGACTGCATAAGGGGGACTTGACCCCTTCTGCAACCTCACAGAGTCATGGAGTATTGTCAGGAACAGGTTGAGTGCAATTAGAGTTCATAACACGGGTTCAAATCCCTATATATGGAGAAACGGCTTGAGATGGAGTCGCATGTAGTATGGGCTGCATGTTGCTTTCGGAGACTTGCTGACATTAGAATAGGAAGCATCCTAGTTCTAGTTAAATATCACATTAGAGTTAAGTCATAACATGCACTGGCACATAAATTATATGTACACGTGTCTTTTCCATTCAAGATGAATTGCGAGTGTGATATGTTATTCCCAAACCATGTTGGCGATGCGGAGCCTATTGTGATGGAATGCATATAAATGGTAATGTGCAATGAGACGTTAGATTGGACATGAATGAATGTGGTAGTATGCAAATGAATGCATATGCCTATGATGTGATACGTGATATAAGGCAATAGGATCAATATTGGTATTATGAGAGGGGTTATTCAAATGATTACTAAAGATAAGTATGTTGTGAGTGGGTATGGATATACGTACAGGTGATGACTCAGAGAGTATTGGATGTGAATTCCCATTTATGAGGTTACATGTTCAGATGTCAAGTAAGATTTGTTGATCTTGATATTATGAGTTCGTTATGTTTTTACTTGTAAAGTTTAATTTATTTGCTTATTTTAATAAATTATACTCACACCAGAAATGGCTAACCCCTTAGTATTTGGGGGTTAGGGAGTCCATGGACTACCCTAGGTCCCTACTGTTACAGGTCTTCAGCAGTGCAGGGGTGAGGTGTAGGTATAGGTTTCCGTGGAGTGGAGCTTTAGTTATAAATTGTTGTTATGATTTAATTGTAAATAGTAAAGATTGATGCTTTAAATTGTATTTTTGATGTATAAGTATGGGGATGACGATGAAAAGTATAGCGTGAGGCGGCAGGATATGGTTTGACCCGTAACCATTTCGTTGTGGAGTGCCGGGCGTCGTGGTAGGTTTTTACAGGTTATTTTCTAAAAACTTACTACGTTTTCTAAAGGATTTATGCTTTTTAATTGATATTTGTTAAACCGTTATGAGTTTGGCCCCCAGAGCATATATATATATATTGCCTGTGTGATGATGCTCATTTTGGCCTGGGGAGCCCGTATTATTATTGCCTGTGATGTAAGCTACGGAATTTAGAGCAAAATTCCGTAAGCTTTTCTGTGTTTTGGGCAAAAAATACAAAGGAGACTCTGCCCAATTTTTCTTTGAAACATAACTATTTTAGTTTATGTTTAAAGTGATATAGAAATTGGAAGAATTGAGTTTGGAGTCAAAAAGGAAAAAGGGCAGGCGCTACAGTTGGTATTACAAACTGATAATTGTAATTACTGCGTGGTAACTCTGTATTGAATAAAAAGTTTTAAATTTCCAGCATTTTGTGTATCGTGACTAATTGAAGGAAAGATCTTGGCATGTGTCACGGTTTCCCATGTATATGGAAATCGGGGCGCTACAGAAGAGCTTGACTCTGGAAGAGAGCCGTTTGGGAGGCGAGTTTGAGGAGCAACTCTAGGAGAGAGTTGTGGGCTCCGAACTGTCTGAGAAGAGGTCCGCTTCGGAGGTGAGCGGAGCGAAGAGCTCGGCTCTGGGAGAGAGCCATTTGGGAGATGAGTTTGAGGAGCAACTCTAGGAGAGAGTTGTGAGCTCCGAACTCATTGAGAAGAGGTCCGCCTTAGAGGTGGGCGGAGCGAAGAACTCGGCTTTGGAAGAGAGCCATTTGGGAGGCGAGTTTGAGGAGCAACTCTAGGAGAGAGTTGTGAGCTCCGAACTGTCTGAGAAGAGGTCCGCTTCGGAGGCGAGCGGAGCGAAGAGCTCGGCTCTGGAAGAGAGCCATTTGGGAGGCGAGTTTGAGGAGCAACTCTAGGAGAGAGTTGTGAGCTCTGAACTGTCTGAGAAGAGGTCCGCTTCGGAGGCGAGCGGAGCGGAAGAGCCCGGCTCTGGGAAAGAGCTGTTTGCGGGACGAGTGTGAGGAGGAGCTCTTGGAGAGAGTTGTGAGTTCCGAACTGTCTGAGAAGAGGTCCGCTTCGGAGGCGAGCAGAGCGAAGAGCTCGGCTCTGGAAGAGAGCCATTTGGGAGGCGAGTTTGAGGAGCAACTCTAGGAGAGAGTTGTGAGCTCCGAACTGTCTGAGAAGAGGTCCGCTTCGGAGGCGAGCGGAGCGGAAGAGCCCGGCTCTGGGAAAGAGCTGTTTGTGAGACGAGTGTGAGGAGGAACTCTATGAGAGAGTTGTGCTCCAAACTCGTTGGATCTCGGCACGGGTGATTGGCGCCTCATCGTGCTTAGGCTGCTGCCGACCTGCGGGGGAGCGTGGTCTTCTTCTGTGATGCTCGGGGGATTCTCTTTGCTCCCTCCGGGTAGGAGACCTTTTGTATTCTCGGCGGTGGGGAGATCGCTCATCCGGACGGTGTTGGCGGGAGGTTCCCTCTCGGGCTCGCTTTTCATCCAGACGGTGGCGAAGGTCCACCTCTTTCGGCCGATTTGGGACTTGTTGTTGGAAGTCAGAAGCTCGGCGATTATGGGAGGCCATAGAATCTGAAGAGGCATTGTGTATGGAGACGCGGTCTTGGTGGAGAGGTTGCTTCATGCGGGAGCCCCCCGCACCGGCATTCTGTGGACCGGCAGGACCCTTGGGGGGTTGCTGATTCTGAAGAGGAGGCTGATCTTGTTGAAGAGGGTCCTCCACTTGAAGCGGGGGTTTTCCCTGCTGCGGTGCGGGTTGGACGGGGACTACCTCTTGCTGATCGGCAGGGTTGGGCCCACGGTTGGACCCTCTGGACCTGACTTTCCTCGGAGGCATGGCTGGAGAAAATTGGACCAACGGGAAGAGGAGGGGCTGCTATTCGTATGGTTTCCCACAGACGGTGCCAATCTGTTGCCGCTAAATTCGGTGTGGGGGCAAACAGATAGAATTTGTGAGTTCTTGGAAAACCTGAATAGCAAACACCTAACCTGTTCTGCCGGAGCTTGACCGTTGACTCCCGCCGTTCACCTGCAAGGAAGTGCGAGACACCGGGGTTGATCCCGGCGACGCACCCTCCGACGCTCAAGTCAGTAACCAGAAATGATTATGAAAGAGCGTTTAACTAGCAAAAGATTGATTACCTCTTAATGGAGATGGGTGTGGGGTATTTATAGTCACCGATGGGATCAGATAAGGAATGTGATTCCTGTGATCTGATAAGGCGTAAAATCCTCGTAATCAGATTAGGAATGTAATCCCTTAATTCCCGGTGAGAGGATAGTCACGAATTAGGCCCGTTGATTTGGTTTAATCAGAGACCCTAATTCTATCCTGTCGGACTGGGTTTGTATCGGTCGGGACCCGTACCCAGCTGAGGTGGATCCGTTCGCGGGTTAGTGGATCTGTGAGAAGGAGACCCAGTACCCGTTTCGGACCCATTTGTATGTGAAATTACCGTTTTACCCCTGAGCTTTGAGATTCGCGTCCGATGTGAACGGTCCCGATTTAATCCTATTTTTAGCCATATCATTTCCTATGACTATCATGGCTTCTGATGAGTTTTGTTGCTGCTCATGTACCTTCCTGTGATGGGTTTGGATGCTGCTCATGGTTTCTGATGGCTTCTGTTGGATTGTGATGACTTCTTCTACCTTTATAAGGGATTATGGTATGAAATTCACTTTCAAAATAACCTTGTTGTTACTATATAATAATTGTGAAGACTGTCAACGCTTCTGATGCTTGTGTTGGGTTCTCATGTTTGGTCAAAATCATTCTAATAAAAGGATTTGCACATGTGTCTCAGATGAATCTCAAGATGATGGCTTTATGAACCTACAAAATTTTCAATACTATGTACAATTTCCTTGCTGTGATGGCTTGTGATGATGCTCATGGCTTCAGATGTTTCTCATGGATTCTTTTGGTTTCTGATGCTGTGATGCTTCACATGCTATCATTGCTTCTGATGCTGTGATGCTTCTTTATGCATGCAATTTCGATGGAAGTGCTTCTTGTCATATGTCTCAGGTGCATGCAGTTTCGGTGATGCATGCTTCTGATTCTTTATGATGCTTATGATGGGTAATGAAAGCATCTAATGCTTTATAAGTGAATAAAAGTGATCATATCCACATTGATCATTTTATATATTGGCATTGCAATCAAATGCATTAAAATGCATGATTACAACTAGTTGGCATGGCATTCAGATGCAGCCCTAGACTAATCTTCATGTTTTATACAAACATTTTTTTCTATACATAAGTGTTCTGAGGCTCCGACTAATTGAATTCTATACATAATTGTTTGTGATGCTAGTGATGCTACTGATGCTAGTGATTACAATCCATCATGAGCCATGAGCACCATCAAAAACCATGACAGGAAGAAAATTGTACATAGTATGGAAATTTGACAAAGAAAGTAATCAATGGTTTAGTTAAATAGCATTAGAAGCCATCATCTCTAGATTCATCTCAGGCACATGTGAGAATTTTGTGTTTGTTTACTAGTATTTCACAATCTGGAGATGATGATGATTTATTCTGATCCTATATACTCTTTGGAGTATTGAAATTTTTGATGTTGCTCATGGCATCTGATGGCTACTGATGGATTGTGATGGCTTCTTCTTGCTTTATAAGGGATTAAGATCTGAGTTTCACTTTGGAAAATTTCCATATTGTACACAATGTCCTTCCTGTAATGGGTTTTGATGCTACTCATGGCTACTGATGGCTTCTGATGGAATGTGATGGCTTCTTCTTGCTTTATAAGGGATTAAGGTATGATTTTCACTTTCAAAATTGAATTCTTATTACTATGTTATAAATGTGAAGGCTTCTGATGCTTGTGATGGATTTTCATGCTTGGGCAAAAATAGTTTGAAGTGAATTACTAGTAAAAATTTTCGCAAAATTTTGTACATGTGCCTCTCATGAATCCGAACATGATGGCTTCTGATCCTATTTAACTAAACCATTGAATTCTTCCTTTGTAATATTTCCATACTGTGTACAATACCTTCCTGTGATGGGTTCTGCAGCTGCTCATGGTTTCTGATGGCTTCTGATGGATTGTGATGGCTTCTTCTTCCTTTATAAGGGATTAAGGTGTTAGTTTCACTTTCAAAATTGAATTCTTTTTATTATCTTAGTACTGTGAAGGCTACTGATGCTTGAAGAGAAGCAAAAACTGCTTTGAGAACTCCATAACCAAACGCGTTTTCTAAAAAAGAAAACGAAAACAGGGCCCTAAACAACTATCCAAACAGGCCCTGAAGTTTGTCTCAAATACTGGTAACCAAACATGTACAAATTTCTAATAGAATTTGTACATGTGCCTGAGATGAAAATCTTTGTTCCTTTTGTGCATCTCTTAGTTCAATGATTTTGTTTGTAAGGAGGTAAACATAGTTTTGCAATAGAATGAGTTGCAGGCAACCTAGGAGATGATGGCTTCTGATCCTATAAATTTTCTAATACTGTGTACGATTTCCTTCCTATGATGGCTTCTGATGCTGCTCATGGCTTCTGATGTTTTTGACGGATTCTGATGACTTTTGATGCTTTATAACGGATTAAAAATGAAGTTTCACTTTCACTTATTAACCGCTAATTTTTTTCCTATCAAAATTTGCAGATTACAATTGGTGTATTGGCCGACATTTACAGGATTCAGATAAGCTCGAGCATAGTCGAGATGGGGAGATACAAAGAAGAAACGAAAAGAAGTTGAAGCGAAAGATACCACAACATCCACATAAAAACAAGCATAATCCAATGTCTATTGCATCACTGAAATTCAGCTACTTTAGGAATCATCAAATGTTCAAGTAGATATAATAAAATGTATTCGAGCTTAAAAAAACAGAGAGACACAATGTAATATAATGTATTTGACCTTTGTTCATATTATGTGACTTGAGATTAAAGTACGTGTAACGAGTTAGAAAATAAGGGATGCGATATAAGAATTTTCATTACATTATATTCATATCATCTTTCATATTATTCTTTTGCATATCACATATCAGTTTATGGAAGGTTCTTAATATAATACCAATACAACATCTTCAATGGAAAAAGTATAGTCGCATATCAGTTTATATGAACAACCTTAAGATATTTTACATTAATACAACTCCTCGTATTGATAAATATTTGCCCCATTCGGTCTTTCTCACGCTTCTTGTTCGTATACTTGTAGAACTTTGCTCTGTAACTGCAGGGGAAAAAAAACTTCAGAAGAAAACTAATGCAAATTGATTAAACATACGCCGTTTATAATCTCATTGTCAGAAAAACTGTATTTCTATTAATTTGAGAATTTAATTTTCTACCCAAATGGCTTTTATAAGCTCATTATCCAATAACTATTTTAAAGAAAATTTCAAATTTTTTTGTTTACCAAACGCATTTTATACTCTCATTTTCAAAAAACTGTTTTCAAAAAAAATTATTACCAAACAGCTTTTACACTCTCATTTTCAGAAAACAGTTTTCAGAAAAATTTATTATCAAACAGCTTTTACACTCTTATTTCAGAAAACAGTTTTTAGAAAACAGTTTTCAAAACAACTATCTAAACGCAACCTAATTTTTCGGGGAATCAACATCATTTCTTTTCGAACTTGTCATTTGTCAACGATATGTTTACATAATAATTTTCACCAAAATAAAAATACAAATAAAAATATCATTTCTTGATAGGCTTGATTCTTGATGATTTGCACATTTTTTTGTCTTGTGGAATTCTTCTTGATTTGATCGTATGTCTACATCGAGCATGATTCTTTCTCATTGTCTTCGCATTTTTTTCTTTATCATTAGATGCTGAAATATTTTTGTTTTGAAATTTGAATTTTAATTTATTCAGTTCTATATTTTTCTGTAAAAAATCTTAGATGAAAGAGTTAAATAACATGTGCATATTTTGTATGCAGGGGTTCAAGATTGTACACATGACATTACCCAAATTTAAATATTCTCAATAAGCTTAATGGTAGGGCGCTTCAGTGGCTTCACTTCTTTATCTATCCAAACTACTGCCCAGTGTGGCATTTCACTAATACTAGATTGTTCTTATACAGTTATGAAATGTATAAGATCATTTCAGAAGTAGAGATAGCTGGAAGTTTTTGTAAGAGATACAATTCTCGATAGCTGGAAGTTTTTGTAAGAGATACAATTCTCTATAGCTCAGGTTTAGGTACAGACTGAAGGTGGTACGGCCATTTGATATTTTTTGACTGGTCATACTAATTCAACTTCTATAGAATTCTTCGTAGAGTACATGTGATAACCGCGAAGGAGTTTAACTGAAGCATCTTGAACTGTTAAGAAAGATGTAAAATTAAATTGGGGTACCACAGGATGATGTTGAAATAGTTTTTTGGAATAAAACTAAATCTTTCTGTTATTTCTGTTTTCGTAAATCTGCATCTCTAGGGTCTTGTTTGTTAGTCCCAAGTTCTTTATGTCAAACTCTTTAGTCAAGTATGTTTTCAATTCTTGGATTCGATCTTCGTTGAGGCATATTATCAACATGTCATCTACATACAACAACAATAGGATTATGAAATCATCCCCACCATTAAACCTTTTGTAGTGCATACAATGGACTGAACTGAGTCGGTTATATCCAAGGCTAATAATGAAGGAATCAAATCTCTTGTACCAACACCAAGGCGTCTGTTTGAGACCGTAAAGAGATTTATTCAATTTCAACTTGTAAACCAAGTTCTCTTTACCTGTTTCAGCAAAATCTTTTGGTTGGAACATATAAATTTTCTGTTCAAGATCTCCATGAAAAAAAAACAGTTTTCACATCTAGCTGCTCTATCAGTCTTAGGAGGCGAAAATGAGCAATATAAGATCTTTTAGGACTATAGAGAATTATAAGCAATTATGGTTGATAGTGGATATATATGAAGAGCAAATGTTCAATTTGACCTTCATAATTTTACGAAAATTTTCAGTCTGTGTTTCTCTCTCTCTCTCTCTCTCACACACACACACACTGTTGAAGAATGTACCACAACTCGTAGTGCTAATAGCGAAAGTATACCACAAGTAATAGAAACTATCAAGACTTAGATGAACCAAGAACAAGCCACCACGATATATGCAAGATCTCACAAGAACACAATCAATATGCAGAGATAACTAATACATCTTATTCCCTAAAAATTACAAAGATTACAAAAGAGATTACAACTCCCAGTCTCTCTTCCTCACCTTTGAAACACTCGGTACAATTCCCTCTTGAAGTTGAATAATGATAACGACTCACCAATTCTCTCTAATCAGTTATTGATGGATTAGATACACACAAACCATAGAGTCTACAACCATATATATAGCCCCCAAGTTGTAACGCCCCGAATCCCAAATCACTGAATTCGAGATGTTCTACAGGATCTTTTCACTTTCTTTGAGTACAATTTTACAAGGAAATTCAAACTTTTCTTTTTACATCAGAGTTTACATCATTCATTACATTTACATTTGCACAGCGGAAGCAAAAATATACAACATTTACATGAATGTACAACAACATGATAAAATCTTTATGCATCCATTCCTCTTTACATGTAATTTATCCTGCATACAAAACTGTGGGTACGTCAGTTTATTCAACCGACGATAATTATACATGGCCATCCTCTCTATGCCAGAAACAGTATAACGAATCTCATTTCTTAACAAATCACAAACTTGTTCAATATAAGCATGTAAATCAAAAAGGGAACTTTTAATGATGTCGTGTCGTGATTGTGCACTTAATCCTTAATGCAATTATTTAATTTACATGACACTAATGCGCACTTGTTCGAATTCTATGCATCCCATACTACATAGGTTCGAGGGCATGCCTTTTAATCGTTTTTCATTTTTGTAGGGTTCAATCCCTCGCCATGATTTACTCTACTTCTGTAATTACGGTGAGTATCTTAAATGGTCTATGAGTACAAGCTCGTGCACTGGACCCTGGAGGGGAACCCCACGCCATGTCTTGACTCATCAAGCATGCATTCTGTGGCAATTCAAGCCTCCTCCCTGAACACGATCCTCTTGCAGTCACAAAACATCCCACAAGTGTGACTAGAGTCCGATCATTCTGAGTTGTGCCCGCGCCATGTCTTGACTCATCAAGCATGCATTCTGCGGCTCACACACCCGCACCGTAAACTCTAGTTCTCATACTTATGTTTTTCTCTCACTTTCATCACCTCCACACTATGTACTAAAATTATTAGAATCATGAATAAAAATCAAGCTCTAGAGTTAGCCTCTCCACCAAACCGGACTTATCATTTCATTTACACATGACCAACCTTGGTCTTCTTTTCAATATCATTTCATTTCACTGCCGGGGGAGACTTAGCTACTCTTTCATTCAATTTCAAATTCACAATTTCCAATTGAGCATCCTCAGCTCATATTTCATTTAAGAGTCTCACAGACTTTCTCATCATAATCTTAGACTTTCATATTCATTTAATTCTCAATTCTCATCTATGATTCATTTTACACAATCCATACAGCCATAAAAAGAGTCCATAGACTTCAATCATAAAGTTCACAACTTCCAACAGCAAATAAAATGAAATTCATACATATCAAAGTCCACTCTGTACAGTCGACTTGGAAGAACACCAGTCGACTCATACAGTCAAATACAGGTTCATCATAAATGCTCGGGAGAGTCGACTGCTGTACACGACCAGTCGGCTGTCCCGCAACTTTTCATGTTCACAGTGTCATCCACATGACAGTCGACTGTTCATCCACCAGTCGTCTGTCCTGGGATTTTCAACAGTACAATTCTAAGTTCAGCTCAGTCGACTGGCTACACGCACTAAGTCGACTGATCAGTTCCATAATTCAAAACAAAAATTATCTTTCTAATCGTTCTCTCATGCACTTTCATTACAGCATACATACATCCATATTTTATAAACACCACACTTCTTACTTGTTCAGCAACATCGTAGCATGGAATTTCAAGTTACTAATATGCTCTTTTCTTTAAGAAAATACTTTAAACATGCATTCACACTGCTCATAACTTTCTTACGAAGATGAAGATATAAATCTCAAGTCATTATACTGGGTCAACATGATGGAATATTTCATTACATGGAATTTTCAAATAATCATAGTTAAATTGAAGCACCAGTCGGCTGAACTCAATATCAGTCGACTGCTCCGACAGTTCTTAAGTTATTAATCATCGCTAGCTCTTTTCATCCATTTACCTTCCCTCCATCATATGTGTCATAGGGAAATACAAACTTAGTAATCACACCATTATGTCTATTTACATACATGTTTATCCCCACATCATAAAAATAATTGTCTCGTACCAGTCGACTGGTTCATACGTCAGTCGACTGTACCGACTCATTCATTCTTATTATCAACAGCATGTTCAGGCAATTCTACTGCATTGAATTCACTTTTCATAACATGGTAGCAATCATAATAATCATGGTATAATTCCTACATTAGAAGTCCTGAGAAACACCCACCTTATTTGACGAAGTGATCGAATCCAGCAAAGTTCCTCAATTCGGTGCAGCACTTCTTGCTCCTTGCTCCTTGTTCCACACCGAAATCCTTCAGAGTGCTCTTCGGCCTTCACAGAAAAGCTCCCACACACCACTCTCACAAATACCACTCTTATAATAATAATCTAGTGTAAAAGAAATAGAGAATAAGAGGGGGTATTTATACTAGAATATAGGTGGAATGGAGGGTTAGGATGTACTAGGGAGTTGTAGGATCAAGGGCTAGGATTGATTAGGGGGTTGTGATAACCACCCACATCCCAAAATAACCACCCACCATCAAAGTCCACTACTCCACCCAACCGGCCAAGATTTGTGCATTGTGCACGTGTATGCGAAATGCACGTGCTTGCACAAATCACCCCACAAGAATTTGTACATACAAAAATGGGTCTTTTTAAAAGAAATGTTACACATACAAGTTGTAGAAAATAATAAAAGATTAATTTCATGGGCTTAAAATCAATTGGGCCAAAATAGTTATTTTGCAGAAGTAAATAAGTAAATTAACATTTGGGCTTTTGGGAAAAATACTTGATAAAAACAATGTTCTTATTCATCATGTTGAAAATAATAGCCAACAATATTACACAAGCATACTATATATAAAAATAAATAATCTTTTATATTTTTGGAAAATCAGGGTATTACATCACTCCCTCCTTAGAATAGTTCCGTCCCCGGAACTACAGCCAAGAGCGAGAAACAAAAATACAACACAACACAAGAGCGAAAAGATACAAAGATACAATCAAGCAAAAAGCTCAGGATAATCCTTCAACATTCTCTCCTCAGATTCCCAAGTAGCCTCTTCAACCAAGTGGTTTCTCCAGACTACTTTGACCATCGGTATCGTCTTATTCCTCAAGACTTTCTCCCTACGGTCAACAATCTCGACAGGAGTCTCGATGTAATTCAGATCCAACTGCAAACCTTCCGGCACTTCCGGCAAATGATGACTCGGATCTGGAATATAACCTCTCAGCATAGACACATGGAAGACATTGTGCACCTGAGACAACTCTCCCGGTAATTCAAGCCGGTAAGCAGTTTTCCCGATCCTTTTCAATATCTTATATGGGCCTATAAACCTCGGGGCTAACTTCCCGCCTTTGCCAAAACGAACCACACCTTTACTGGGCGATACCTTTAGAAAGACGAAGTCACCAACCTCAAACTCAAGGTCCCTTCTCCGGTTGTCTGCATAGCTTTTCTGCCTGCTCTGAGCTTCCACCAACCTTTTCCTGATCAGATCAATCTTCTCAGAAGTCAGCTGCACAAGCTCAGGACCAAACAACTGCCGCTCCCCAACTTCATACCAACAAATAGGAGTCCTGCACTTCCTGCCATACAAAGCTTCGTATGGCGCCATCCCAATGCTAGCCTGAAAACTGTTGTTGTAGGCAAACTCTACCAAAGGTAAATGCCTTTCTCAACTGCCTCTGAAGTCTAGTATACAACACCGAAGCATATCCTCAAGAATACGGTTGACTCTCTCGGTCTGCCCATCGGTCTGAGGATGAAAAGCAGTGCTGAAATCTGTCTTGGTACCCAAAGCTGCCTGAAGACTCCTCCAGAAATGCGAAGTAAATCGCGCATCTCGATCAGACATAATGGTTGAGGGAACACCATGAAGTCTGACAATCTCGCCAACATACATCTCAGCCAACTTGTCCATCGAAGCAGTGAGTTTCATCGCCAAAAAGTGAGCAGACTTGGTCAGTCGATCGACTATAACCCAAATCGCATCATTGCCTTTAGGACTCTTAGGCAATCCCGTGATGAAATCTATACTGATGTTATCCCACTTCCATTCCGGAATAGGTAACGGCTGTAATAGACCTCCGGGTCTCTGATTTTCGGCTTTGACTTGCTGACAAACCTCACACTTCGCGACAAATTCAGCCACATCCCGCTTCAAACCTGACCACCAGAAATACTGTTTGATGTCCTTGTACATCTTAGTACTCCCAGGATGTACCGACAAAAGAGTAGCATGCGCCTCCTGAAGAATACTCTCTTTCAGGTCCGCTTGATTTGGAACACACAGTCTATCTCCGAACCACAGCACTCCATCCCTAGTTTGAAATCCGGACAACCTGCCAGCACCAACCTGTTCCTTCATCTCCAAGATATCAGCATCAACCTCCTGACTTGCAATAATCTTTGCATTCAAAGTAGGCTGAAGCCTCAACTGAGCCAAAGATGCTCCCAATCCTTGCAAGACAACCTCAATACCTGCTCAGTCCAACTCCTCAATCAAATGCTTCTGAGTTGTAATCAAACTGGCCAAACTGCTCTTGTGACTAAGTGCATCAGCAACAACATTAGCCTTTCCAGGATGATACTTGATCTCAGGTCGCATATCCTCGAGCACTTCCAACCATCTTCGCTGCCTCAGATTGAGATCCCTCTGCTGATATATATACTTCAAGCTCTTGTGATCCGTGTACATGTTCAACTTCTCACCGTACATGTAGTGCCTCCATTGCTTCAAAGCAAAGATAATCGCCGCCAACTCCAGATCGTGAGTCGGGTAATTCTTCTCATGCGGTCGTAGTTGCCTAGACCCATAAGCGATTACTCTTCTCTCTTGCATTAAGACACAACCAAGCTCATGATGTGAAGCATCGCTATAAACATCATACTCAACACCTGCTCTAGGCAAAGCCAAAATAGGTGCAGTAGTCAGCCTATCTTTCAACTCCTGAAAGCTCGCCTCACATTGCTCAGTCCACTTGAAGCTCACATTCTTCTTGGTCAGTCCAGTAAGCGGTACAGCTATCTGAGCATAACCTTGAATGAATCTCCTGTAGTATCCAGTCATCCCAAGAAAACTTCTGACTTCCTTCACTATAGTAGGCCTAGCCCAATCTCTCACTGCCTCTATCTTCTGAGGGTCAGTTGCCACTCCCTCCTTAGAAAGGATGTGACCTAGGAATGCCACTTCAGATTTCCAGAAATCACACTTGGATAACTTGGCGTACAACTTCTGCTCTTCCAACTTCTGCAACACTGCTGCCAGATGCTCGGTGTGCTCCTCCTCTGACTTGGAGTACACGAGAATATCGTCGATAAACACCACGACGAAAGAATCAATAAACGGCCTCAGAACTCTGTTCATCAAGTCCATGGAGATTGCGGGTGCATTTGTCACTCCGAATGGCATAACTAAGAATTCGTAATGCCCATGCCGAGTTCTAAATACAGTTTTGTGCACATCTTCAGCTTTCACTCGCACTTGGTGATATCCTGATCGAAGATCTATTTTGGAGAATACAGCTGCTCCTTGTAGACGATCGAATAAGTCATCAATTCGAGGAATCGGATACTTATTCTGAACAGTGACCTTATTCAGCTCTCGGTAATCGATACACATCCTCATCGATCCATCCTTCTTCTTTACCAAAAGCACTGGTGCTCCCCAAGGTGACGCACTAGGTTGAATAAAGCCTTTTCCCAACAGTTCCTCAATCTGCCGTTTCACCTCATCCTGTTCTACTGGAGCCATCCTATACGATGCCTTAGAAATGGGTGCACTTCTCGGTTGAACAGTAATGCTGAACTCTACATCACGATGCGGAGGTAACCCAGGAAAATCTTCCAAGAACACAGTCGGATAGTCCCGAACCACAGGAATACCTTGCAATTCCACAGGAGTCTCTTTCTTGCGGGTAGTTGCCACCAGCTTAGAACACTTCTGTTTCCCTTGGAAAGTGACTTCAGGTCCACCTGGAGCCTTCACTGTTACCGTCTTGGTCTTACACTCGATGCTTGCACTGTACACCGACATCCAATCATTGCCAATGATAACATTGACTCCCAAGATAGTCAGCTCGATCAAATCAATGCCAAAGATTCGATCCCCAATCACTATCTCGCAATCAGCATAATACCGATCAGTGGTCAAAGTTTCCCCTGATGGAGTAGCTACTGCTAAGATCTTGCCTGGAAAAATCTTCGGTTCCACTCCCAACACTTTAGCAAATCTAGGAGACACAAAAGTATGAGAGGATCCAGTATCGAATAACACAACAGCTTTCTTTCCATTAAGATAGAGTTCGCCTGTTACATAATACACACCATTACATAACAGTTTCACAATATAAACGGGAAGGAGAAATGACAAAACCACTAAACATCAGCCCTCGTACCAGAGATGACCTGATCTGCCTCATCAGCATCAGCTTCCGTCAAAGCAAATACTCGCCCTGATTGGTACGGCCTCTTCCCAGTCTGCTGTATTGGCACATTGTGATTGCCAGCCCGTGGTTTAAGACATTGAGATTGGTAATGTACCACTTCCCCACAGTTGTAACAGGTGACTGCAGAAGGTCTCCCCACATTGTTTTCAGGTCCTCCGGCTACACTGATAGCGTTCGCCCCTGTCGGTTTGAACCTCTGTGCAGATGGTTGCCCCTTGAAACTCCCCGATTGTGCAGGCCTCTTCCCGGACTGCCAGTTGTTCCTCCGGATCTGAACAACATGGAACTGCTCCATATCCGCCTCCGTTGCTGCCGCCCTCTTCACCAGCTTGTCAAATCGCCTGATACCAAGAGGTATCATCCGGGATCTCAAGCTTGGCCTCAACCCATGCTCGAATTTGCGAGCCTTCTTCGCCTCATCCATCACCAGTTCTGAAGCATACCTAGAGAGCTGAGTAAACTTAGTCTCATACTCCCTTACTGACATGCTGCCTTGCTGAAGTGACAGAAACTCCATCGCCTTCTTCTCCTGGACGTCGGAGGGGAAATAGTGGCTGCGGAATTCTTCCAGAAATTCCTCCCAGCCAAGCAACAAGCCTCCCATAGTCCTCTTCATCGACTGCCACCAAACAGCCGCATCCTTCTCTAACTGCAAAGTCACCAACTTGACCTTGCTGCCCTCCGGTGTCTCCAACACCTCGAAGATCGTCTCCACTTGTCGAATCCAGTGTTCAGCCGCATCTGGGTCTGACTTTCCCTCGAACACTGGTGGTTTCATTTTCTTGAACGATTCCACTAGCTTAATTGCTTCAGGTACTGGATAAACCGGCCCCCTTCCTTGGTTCACAGCCACTGCATTCAGCGTCTGGTAAACCCTTGCAAGTTCGGTCTCCAGGTCCAAACCTTCACCATTCCTAGCCGCTCTTCTTGACATATTCTGATGCAAAAGATCCGTCAAATTCGAAGTATAAGACAAGAATTTAAACCAACTTGCATTTCATTGAATTCCAAAGTTTATACATTCGAATTAAAAACATTTTTGACATCAGAAATGAAAGAAATAGAAGCTACAACAATCTAACTCTTACGGGTCCTCTTCGCTGCTCGAAGTTCTTCCCGCAGTTCATCCACTTCATCTTTCAGCACATCCGTAAGGTTCTTTCTCTTCTCAAGATCCCAAACCCGATGAATGAGAATAGAAAAGTCGTCCTTCCGCTGCGCCAACTGAGCCTCCAAAACTCCAACTCTCTCCTTCAGGGTTTCCACTTACCTCTGAAGAGAAGCCACAGTGCCACTCAGAGCTGGTCCCTCTTCTTCATCGGAAGAAGAATCGTCAGATGAATCTGGCGGTAGGGTAATCTCTCGAGATTCAGGCCACTCCTCATCACCAGAATCTGCCTGCCCAGGGTGATACTCGTCCTCAGAATCAGCCTGTCCAGGATGGTACTCTTCCTCAATGATATGCCAGTCGTCGCCTCCAGCAGGGTCGAAGTGATCAGCCATCTTAGAAATAGAGAGGAAGAAGCATAAATCATAGAGCAACACAAATGTAAGTCACTTACATTTAAATCTCTAAACTCAAACACACACTCTAATGTCCACTTCTAGGGTGTCATTCCTTATAAATTTGTACAAGTGTGGAAAGTGTAGAAAGCGTGGCTCTGATACCACTCTGTAATGCCCCGAATCCCAAATCACTGAATTCGAGATGTTCTACAGGGTCTTCTCACTTTCTTTGAGTATAATTTTACAAGGAAATTCAAACTTTTCTTTTTACATCAGAGTTTACATCATTCATTACATTTACATTTACACAGCGGAAGCAAAAATATACAACATTTACATGAATGTACAACAACATGATAAAATCTTTTTGCATCCATTCCTCTTTACATGTAATTTATCCTGCATACAAAACTGTGGGTACATCAGTTTATTCAACCGACGATAATTATACATGGCCATCCTCTCTATGCCAGAAACAGTATAACGAATCTCATTTCTTAACAAATCACAAACTTGTTCAATATAAGCATGTAAATCAAAAAGGAAACTCTTAATGATGTCGTGTCGTGATTGTGCACTTAATCCTTAATGCAATTATTTAATTTACATGACACTAATGCGCACTTGTTCGAATTCTATGCATCCCATACTACATAGGTTCGAGGGCAAGCCTTTTAATCGTTCTTCATTTTTGTAGGGTTCAATCCCTCGCCATGATTTACTCTACTTCTGTAATTACGGTGAGTATCTTAAATGGTCTATGAGTACAAGCTCGTGCACTGGACCCTGGAGGGGAACCCCACGCCATGTCTTGACTCATCAAGCATGCATTCTGTGGCAATTCAAGCCTCCTCCCTGAACACGATCCTCTTGCAGTTACCAAACATCCCACAAGTGTGACTAGAATCCGATCATTCTGAGTTGTGCCCGTGCCATGTCTTGACTCATCAAGCATGCATTCTGCGGCTCACACATCCGCACCGTAAACTTTAGTTCTCATACTTATGTTTTTCTCTCACTTTCATCACCTCCACACTATGTACTAAAATTATTAGAATCATGAATAAAAATCAAGCTCTAGAGTTAGCCACTCCACCAAACCGGACTTATCATTTCATTTACACATGACCAACCTTGGTCTTCTTTTCAATATCATTTCATTTCACTGCCGGGGGAGACTTAGCTACTCTTTCATTCAATTTCAAATTCACAATTTCCAATTGAGCATCCTCAGCTCATATTTCATTTTAGAGTCTCACATACTTTCTCATCATGATCTTAGACTTTCATATTCATTTAATTCTCAATTCTCATCTATGATTCATTTTACACAATCCATACAGCCATAAAAAGAGTCCATAGACTTCAATCATAAAGTTCACAACTTCCAACAGCAAATAAAATAAAATTCATACATATCAAAGTCCACTCTGTACAGTCGACTTGGAAGAACACCAATCGACTGATACAGTCAAATACAGGTTCATCATAAATGCTCGGGAGAGTCGACTGCTGTACACGACCAGTCGGCTGTCCCGCAACTTTTCATGTTCACAGTGTCATCCACATGACAGTCGACTGTTCATCCACCAGTCGTCTGTCGTGGGATTTTCAACAGTACAATTCTAAGTTCAGCTCAGTCGACTGGCTACACGCACTAAGTCAACTGATCAGTTTCATAATTCAAAACAAAAATTATCTTTCTAATCGTTCTCTCATGCACTTTCATTACAGCATACATACATCCATATTTTATAAACACCACACTTCTTACTTGTTCAGCAACATCGTAGCATGGAATTTCAAGTTACTAATATGCTCTTTTCATTAAGAAAATACTTTAAACATGCATTCACACTGCTCATAACTTTCTTACGAAGATGAAGATATAAATCTCAAGTCATTATACTGGGTCAACATGATGGAATATTTCATTACATGGAATTTTCAAATAATCATAGTTAAATTGAAGCACCAGTCGGCTGAACTCAATATCAGTCGACTGCTCCGACAGTTCTTAAGTTATTAATCATCGCTAGCTCTTTTCATCCATTTACCTTCCCTCCATCATATATGTCATAGGGAAATACAAACTTAGTAATCACACCATTATGTCTATTTACATACATGTTTATCCCCACATCATAAAAATAATTGTCTCGTACCAGTCGACTGGTTCATACGTCAGTCGACTGTACCGACTCATTCATTCTTATTATCAACAGCATGTTCAGGCAATTCTACTGCATTGAATTCACTTTTCATAACATGGTAGCAATCATAATAATCATGGTATAATTCCTACATTAGAAGTCCTGAGAAACACCCACCTTATTTGACGAAGTGATCGAATCCAGCAAAGTTCCTCAATTCGGTGCAGCACTTCTTGCTCCTTGCTCCTTGTTCCACACCGAAATCCTTCAGAGTGCTCTTCGGCCTTCACAGAAAGGCTCCCACACACCACTCTCACAAATACCACTCTTATAATAATAATCTAGTGTAAAAGAAATAGAGAATAAGATGGGGTATTTATACTAGAATATAGGTGGAATGGAGGGTTAGGATGTACTAGGGAGTTGTAGGATCAAGGGCTAGGATTGATTAGGGGGTTGTGATAACCACCCACATCCCAAAATAACCACCCACCATCAAAGTCCACTACTCCACCCAACCGGCCAAGATTTGTGCATTGTGCACGTGTATGCGAAATGCACGTGCTTGCACAAATCACCCCACAAGAATTTGTACATACAAAAATGGGTCTTTTTAAAAGAAATGTTACACATACAAGTTGTAGAAAATAATAAAAGATTAATTTCATGGGCTTAAAATCAATTGGGCCAAAATAGTTATTTTGCAGAAGTAAATAAGTAAATTAACATTTGGGCTTTTGGGAAAAATACTTTATAAAAACAATGTTCTTATTCATCATGTTGAAAATAATAGCCAACAATATTACACAAGCATACTATATATAAAAATAAATAATCTTTTATATTTTTGGAAAATCAGGGTATTACAGCCATATATATAGCCCCCAAGTAAACACTAAAAGATAAACACAAATCCAGCTTATTGGGCTTTAAACTCGTCAGCTCAAATAACACACAACGCCGTTGTCGGTTGACCGCACTCCCAGGTCAGTCGACCGCAACTTGTAAAGCCTACACCCGAGACATGACCGGTCGACTGCACGGTTGACCGTCCCCTTATCTGTTGAACCCTGTAGACTCGAAGAACTTCCTACAGTCAAGGTTGGTCAACCACAGCGCCGGTCGGTCGACCGCAACTCTCCAGACTGCACATCTTCTACTGCTGCTGTTGTCTCTTGCTATCTTCGTCTTCTCATTTTCTTTTCCAACTTTAAGTACTCAGTGCTTACGTGTATTTGAGGCCACAATCTTAACACATATACACAAAAAAAAAAAAAAAAATTCAGTCTGTGTTTTAATTACTTGTGCACAGAACTAAATTTCATTAAGCAGTTGTTGCTCAGTTGTAATGAAGCCGTAGGAATTGTTGCACATAACGATGTTCTCACCATAAGCAATTTATCCTAGAAGAGATGAGATTGCTATGTAATTGCTAACTGATCTCATCTTTAGTAAATTATACCTGGCTCGGAACCTCGGAACAAAACTATTTTCACTGTATGGATGTTCACCAGTGATCAGCTCATTAAATACGATGCCAAAACTGTGAACATCACATTTCTCATCTTACGGTTAACTGTGGATGACTTCTGGTGCAGAGAATCTGTATTCGTTTGCTAACGGAGCTGCAGTCGTTGACCAAATATGTATATTATGCATATTTGGCTACAGTAGATTGTCATAAATGATAGGCGATTTGAGAATTATCCATATAAAGTGCCATCGCTCGTAAAAAAAAAAAAACATTGTCAGACGGCACTTCAAGTGCCGTCGCACAAAAAAAATTATTTTTTTAATGGTCGAACGTCACTTGAAGTGCTGCCCCACCAAAAAAAAATCAATTTCGTAATTAAAAAAACAAAAAAAACCCAAAAATACCCCACTTCTCGGACGGGCACTTGACGTCCCTGCACTTTTGGTGTTTTTTGCAATTTTTGAATTGTTTTTGTAAGTTTTGTAATGTTTTTGTAATTTTTGTATTTTTTTGCAATTTTTATAATTTTTTTGTAATTTTTTTTGCTCTTCGAATTTTTTTTCCTCCGACGACACTTTGAGTGTCGTCTCTCCAATTAATTTTTATTTTTATTTTTATTTTTATTTTTTTTCGCTCTGACCGAGCTTCGAGTGCTATCCCACAAATTTTACATGTTTTTTTTTTCTCTCCGACGGCACATGAAGTACCGTCACTTATTATTTTAATATAAAAAACTAAAAAATAGCTTTTGACGACTGCAGCAGAACTTCGATTGCTATTTCCATTTATGCATATATGCATATTTTACCACTCAACGACTACAGATGCTCTTATACACAAAAGTTCCTGTGAAAAAATATTTTGAAATTAGTGCAAAGAAATGGCGGATACCAGATTTTTTGTATATTCTGAATAAATAGGAGGTGTTAGATAAGAGCATATGTAGTCGTCTTGAGTCTTATTTTGGGTATTTGACAAATAGAATTGGAAAAATGGGTTTGCGCTGTAGTCGTCAAAAGCCAAAATATGGGTCAGACGAAAGATTATCTTTCGTCTCAGAAATTTTAAAATATATATATATATATATATATATATATATATATATATATATAAATGCATTGAAGTGAGGGACAAAGTACAAAAATAAAATTACAAAAAAAACAAAACAGATAAAAAAGCGGCACAAAACCACAAATGCTTGGGACGAGGGATGAAGTCCCGTCCTAGGCATTTTGGCTTTTGCTCAAATGTTGTTGGACGGTACATAACGCACCGTCCGTCAAATTTTTTTTTAATTTAATTAATCGGACGGAATATTATCTCCCATCTGTCGAATTCGTCGTATACTGAATTGAAGCGACGGTGTTTTGTTTGCCGTCCCACGTTTCAGACGAAAGATTATCATTTGTCTCATTTAACGGACGAAAGATAATCTTTCGTCGGCTATAATTTGACATTTGCCAATCCGTCTTCTATATTTGGCACGCTCCTGTTGTAGAACCCCGTATTTTCAAATATTTTTTTAATTATTTGAAAATGAATTTAAATGAATTTTGAGGATTTAATTGATATTTTCTAAAAAAATTTATCTTTTGTACACGTGCAAAACACGTGCAAATGACTTTTGAGATGTTTGAATAATTAAGTTTTCTTTATGAAAAATCATTATTTATGATTTTGGAATTATGTAGTATTTTTCAAGATTTTTCTGAAATTAATTTGATCTAATTGCAATTTTTGATAAAAGAAGGACCTTTTTGCAAAATTGACACTTTTAAGGGTTAAAGTGCAAAATTGGCATTCTGGACGTTTTAAACAGTATTGGTTAAGATTTAGAAGTATATTTTCTTTTAAATCCTAATTTAAATAAATTTTAGATGAATTTCCAAGAGAAGATATATATATATATATATATATATATATATATATATATATATATATATAATTGTATTTTGGAGGGATGGTTTCGCAAATGTATTCCTAAACCCTAAAAATGATATTTCCGGCCTATATAAGGGAGTTTGCAGCCGTCATTCGCTGCACAACTCAGATCTCATACTATTATTTTCTTGGTGATAAAAGAGGATTTTGGATCTCGCAAGAAGGAGTTTGGATCTAGCAAAGGAAGGCTTTTTGTGGATCTTCTTGCTTCTAAAGGTGAGTGATATGAACTTAGTTTTGTTAGTGTGTATGATGGTGTGCTGTTTTGTTTGATGTATCCGTATCTTGTATGTGATCGATGCAATAGTCGTTATTCGTTTTATGCATGAGAAATCCACGAATGTTTAGTAGATCTTGTTTAACAAATTCTTTATTGATCGAAAACATGTTAAGATTCAAGTATGGTTTGATCGGATGTATGAACATCTGGATCTGGTGTATATAATCAGATCTTGGTTATTTTTGGTGGAAGAATTAAGTATTAAGGAAACCCTAATGTAAGATTTAGGAATTTGAGAACAAGAGAATTGAGTTTTGAGTTATTGAATGATTGAATAATGGATCCGCAATGAAGAAGTATTCGAGATTGTCATTTTACCTGAATAAGAATCATTTCATGAACAATGAACCTTTAGAAAACACCAGACTTGTTTTTCGTATTCATACCTAATTTATGAAAACTGTAGGCCGACAGTCGACTGGTCTACTATTCAGTCGACTGGTACGACCCAGCTGCTGTATCTTTAGTTTTTCTCGAAAATCCGTTCTGGACAGTCGACTTAGACCCTTCTCAGTCGACTGGTACACTTAGAATTTATTTTTCAAAGTTATCGTAGAATTTCTCTCGGGTAAGTCGACTTATGTTCTTATAAGTCGACTTATGTCTTTTATAAGTCGACTTATGTTTTTATAAGTCGACTTATGTTCTTATAAGTCATCTTATGTCTTTGATAAGTCGACTTATGTTCTTATAAGTCATCTTATGTTTTTTATAAGTCATCTTATATTGTTGATAAGTCAACTTATGTTTTTATAAGTCATCTTATACTGTTTACACTTGGAATGTTCTTGAGAATTATTGGTAATTGTCCCGGGTAAGTCGACTGATGGTTTATTAAGTCGACTTATAGCACTTGTTATAATCTTGGATATTGGTTCTCGGGGTAGTCGACTTACTATCGCATAAGTCGACTGGTCCTGAGGAGTTCTTCATAATCTTGAGTGTTCTTTCAGTCTTTAGTTTATTTGTAGATGGATATGTTCGTCGGTGTAAGAGTCACTATTAGTGATTGCATACCGGGTATGTATTCGATCTATATTATCTTTAGTTTTTTTTGTAGATGGATATATGAGTATCCGATCTATGGCATTATTGGTGATCGATTGATTGGACATACATCGTGGTATTGAGATTTATTGATGGTTGGACACATTCTGAGATGTGAGGATTACTGTTAGTTCAGAACAGTCGACTGGTTCGTTAAACAGTCGACTGTACAGTGCAGTTGAGCTGTACTATTTTGAGAGTGATTGATTGATGGATACTTGATCGTTGGTATTGTTTCTCGACCCGACTTCACGCTTGTACTGGCCTATCTTTTCTTGTTGCACATTACATGTTCAGTTTATGTATTTTTGTTCAGTACATGTTGTTCGAGAATTTATGTTTATTGTTTATTTATGTTTGTTGTTTATATCACTCACACCATTTATGGCTGACCCCTTTAGTTTGGGGGTTAGGGTTCAACTCTAGCTTCATGTGTTACAGGTAGCTGCTTAGAGTTGGGAGCTTGGATGCTTGGGGTAGCTTTGAATTTTATGAGTGTTAAAATAGAGCCTTGGGTAATTTTGTAAGGAGAAAGGGTTGTAACAGTTAAATGTATTTTAAGGTGTTTTGTATTTCCGCTGCAATTGAAAAAGAATATTGTAATAAGAATTTGGAATAAAATGACTTGAGTTTTTGGTCTATGTATATTGTTACATTGAAGTGGATCGCTAGGAAAGTGCCACGTATTTTCTAAGCTCTCATATTAGAAATTCGGGGCGCTACAGAGATTGGTATCAGAGCATGCTTCAATAGTAATAATAGACATAGTATGAAAACCAACCTAGGTGTGGACACTAGAGAGTGAGTACCTAGGTGTGGACATTAGAGTGAGTATCACATAGAGTTAAAACATGATGTTTGGTTTGGGGTATGGTTATGGTTTTGCCATAGGATTTTGATGTGAGTTTGAAAGCGTGTGTGATGCTCTAACTTTTCCCTCGTTTTGCAGTATTCAAAATGGTTGCACCCAGGGGCAGGAATGGATGCAACAATGAGGACGGATCGGGTAGTTCTCGAGGAGCGGGAATTGACCTTGAGGCTGAATTCGCCAAGGTGTATCAGACCCTGAATGCGCTGATGGCATTCAACTTGGCGCAACAGCAGAATCAGCAGCAAGCTCAGCAGCAGAATCCGCCGCCAAGTCATGGAGCTGGTCAGGGATTGGTGAATGCCGACCCCATCAAGCAGATTGAATCCTTTAAGAGGATGAGGCCGCCAGTCTTTGAGGGGCAAGCTGATCCAACCGCGGCAGATGACTGGATTAGGAAGATGCAGACGATCTTTGAAGTGTCAGAGACTCCGGCAGCTAGCAAGGTAAAGTTAGCTTCGATGCAGCTAGAAAAGGATGCAGGTGTCTGGTGGGAGTCGCTGAAGAGGACTCTGGGAGATCAGCAGTTGACTTGGGAAGCTTTTCTGGAGGAGTTCAGAGATCGCTTCTTTCCCCTAGATGTACAGGAGAAGAAGGCGACTGAGTTCTTGAACCTTCAGCAGGGCAGCATGACCGTGCGGGAGTATGAGACCAAGTTTGCTCAGCTTTCGAGGTATGCGCCAGAGTTGGTCGTGGACGAGACAAAGAAGGCCAAAAAGTTTGAGCAGGGCTTGAGGCCAAACTTGAGGTCAAGGATGGTTCCGTTGGGCATCAGAAGATTCGACAAGCTGGTCAGGAGAGCAGCTATGACCGAGGAAGATATGGACCAGACCCGGATTAAGCAAGAGACTTGGAATAAGAAAAAGAGGCCAGCAGATGATCAGGATGAGAAGGAATTTCCCGTGAAGCAGAGCAAGCCTAGTGATCCAGTGCAGAAGGCACCGACAACTAAGGAAGTGACTTGTTTTTACTGCAAGCAGGCAGGACATTACAAGTCAGAATGTCCGAAGTTGGCAAAGCAGACTTGTTTTCAATGTGGTCAAGTAGGGCACATTCGACAACAATGTCCACAACTGAAGAAAGAGAATGCAGGGAAAGACAAGGATCCGAAGCAGGGGCGAGTGTTCGCATTGACTGAAGAGGATGCGAGCAATCCAGGAATATGATCTGTGTGTGCAGGAATTTATTCTTTTGTATTAAGTAAGACTTTATTTTGGAAATAATTGAAGATTGAGTATTTTCTTCATGTAACAAGTTTATTTGGGTTAATGGAATAAAGACAAAGTTTTATTTGATACTGTTTTCTTGCATGCAATTGTGTCGCCCATTAATTACTAGTCTTAGTGTGGATCTTAAGGTGTCTCCAGGAAGGTCTTGAGGTGGCTATCCTTAGTCATGTCCTTTTCTAAGGAGGGAGTGGCCACTGATTCTTGGAAGGATGAGCAGAAGGTCAGAGTGGGATGCAGGAGTTCGGTAGTTGTTGCCGCGTGGCTTCCGATGGCAAGTTATCAGAGTCGCGGAGCGGAAGTTTGATTTTCTGAATTCCTTGCATGATTGTGATTGTTTGGTGTGATGTAATGCATTCTTTGGTGTGACTGTATTTCCTAAAGATTTATGTTTCTACCCATGAGTTTTCAATCATTGTTAGTGGGTTGTTCGGACCTCATTAGCCGTAGTTCTGAGGACAGAACTCTTCTAAGGAGGGAGTGATGTAGAACCCCGTATTTTCAAATATTTTTTTAATTATTTGAAAATGAATTTAAATGAATTTTGAGGATTTAATTGATATTTTCTAAAAAGATTTATCTTTTGTACACGTGCAAAACACGTGCAAATGACTTTTGAGATGTTTGAATAATTAAGTTTTCTTTATGAAAAATCATTATTTATGATTTTGGAATTATGTAGTATTTTTCAAGATTTTTATGAAATTAATTTGATCTAATTGCAATTTTTGATAAAAGAAGGACCTTTTTGCAAAATTGACACTTTTAAGGGTTAAAGAGCAAAATTGGCATTCTGGACGTTTTAAACAGTATTGGTTAAGATTTAGAAGTATATTTTCTTTTAAATCCTAATTTAAATGAATTTTAGATGAATTTCCAAGAGAAGATATATATATATATATATATATATATATATATATATATATATATATATATATATATATATATATATATAATTGTATTTTGGAGGGATGGTTTCGCAAATGTATTCCTAAACCCTAAAAATGATATTTCCGGCCTATATAAGGGAGTTTGCAGCCGTCATTCGCTGCACAACTCAGATCTCATACTATTATTTTCTTGGTGATAAAAGAGGATTTTGGATCTCGCAAGAAGGAGTTTGGATCTAGCAAAGGAAGGCTTTTTGTGGATCTTCTTGCTTCTAAAGGTGAGTGATATGAACTTAGTTTTGTTAGTGTGTATGATGGTGTGCTGTTTTGTTTGATGTATCCGTATCTTGTATATGATCGATGCAATAGTCGTTATTCGTTTTATGCATGAGAAATCCACGAATGTTTAGTAGATCTTGTTTAACAAATTCTTTATTGATCGAAAACATGTTAAGATTCAAGTATGGTTTGATCGGATGTATGAACATCTGGATCTGGTGTATATAATCAGATCTTGGTTATTTTTGGTGGAAGAATTAAGTATTAAGGAAACCCTAATGTAAGATTTAGGAATTTGAGAACAAGAGAATTGAGATTTGAGTTATTGAATGATTGAATAATGGATCCGCAATGAAGAAGTATTCGAGATTGTCATTTTACCTGAATAAGAATCATTTCATGAACAATGAACCTTTAGAAAACACCAGACTTGTTTTTCGTATTCATACCTAATTTATGAAAACTGTAGGCCGACAGTCGACTGGTCTACTATTCAGTCGACTGGTACGACCCAGCTGCTGTATCTTTAGTTTTTCTCGAAAATCCGTTCTGGACAGTCGAGTTAGACCCTTCTCAGTCGACTGGTACACTTAGAATTTATTTTTCAAAGTTATCGTAGAATTTCTCTCGGGTAAGTCGACTTATGTTTTTATAAGTCGACTTATGTTCTTATAAGTCGACTTATGTCTTTTATAAGTCGACTTATGTTTTTATAAGTCGACTTATGTTCTTATAAGTCATCTTATGTCTTTGATAAGTCGACTTATGTTCTTATAAGTCATCTTATGTTTTTTATAAGTCATCTTATATTGTTGATAAGTCAACTTATGTTTTTATAAGTCATCTTATACTGTTAACACTTGGAATGTTCTTGAGAATTATTGGTAATTGTCCCGGGTAAGTCGACTGATGGTTTATTAAGTCGACTTATAGCACTTGTTATAATCTTGGATATTGGTTCTCGGGGCAGTCGACTTACTATCGCATAAGTCGACTGGTCCTGAGGAGTTCTTCATAATCTTGAGTGTTCTTTCACTCTTTAGTTTATTTGTAGATGAATATGTTCGTCGGTGTAAGAGTCACTATAGTGATTGCATACCGGGTACGTATTCGATCTATACCCTCTTAGTTTGTTTGTTGATGGATATGTTCGTCGGTGTAAGAGTCACTATAGTGATTGCATACCGGGTACGTATTCGATCTATACCCTCTTAGTTTGTTTGTAGATGGATATATTCGTCGGTGTAAGAGTCACTACAGTGATTGCATACCGGGTACGTATTCGATCTATACCCTCTTAGTTTGTTTGTAGATGGATATGTTCGTCGGTGTAAGAGTCACTATAGTGATTGCATACCGGGTACGTATTCGATCTATACCCTCTTAGTTTGTTTGTAGATGGATATGTTCGTCGGTGTAAGAGTCACTATTAGTGATTGCATACCGGGTATGTATTCGATCTATATTATCTTTAGTTTTTTTTGTAGATGGATATATGAGTATCCGATCTATGGCATTATTGGTGATCGATTGATTGGACATACATCGTGGTATTGAGATTTATTGATGGTTGGACACATTCTGAGATGTGAGGATTACTGTTAGTTCAGAACAGTCGACTGGTTCGTTAAACAGTCGACTGTACAGTGCAGTTGAGCTGTACTATTTTGAGAGTGATTGATTGATGGATACTTGATCGTTGGTATTGTTTCTCGACCTGACTTCACGCTTGTACTGGCCTATCTTTTCTTGTTGCACATTACATGTTCAGTTTATGTATTTTTGTTCAGTACATGTTGTTCGAGAATTTATGTTTATTGTTTATTTATGTTTGTTGTTTATATCACTCACACCATTTATGGCTGACCCCTTTAGTTTGGGGGTTAGGGTTCAACTCTAGCCTCATGTGTTACAGGTAGCTGCTTAGAGTTGGGAGCTTGGATGCTTGGGGTAGCTTTGGATTTTATGAGTGTTAAAATAGAGCCTTGGGTAATTTTGTAAGGAGAAAGGGTTGCAACAGTTAAATGTATTTTAAGGTGTTTTGTATTTCCGCTGCAATTGAAAAAGAATATTGTAATAAGAATTTGGAATAAAATGACTTTAGTTTTTGGTCTATGTATATTGTTACATTGAAGTGGATCGCTGGGAAAGTGCCACGTATTTTCTAAGCTCTCATATTAGAAATTCGGGACGCTACACCTATTCATGCGACACCCAAATTTCGAATATTTGGCAGACGACTACAGCGACATTTTTTTTCTCTATTTTTTTCATATTTTAGGTATTTAGCAGACGACTACAGATGCTCAAAAATACCCATTTCACCAGTGAGTGCTTGCTCTCCGTCATGAAGAAATCTAGCTTGGCCAAATTCGGCTACTCTAACATCCATAAAATCCTCTAGAAGTAAGTACATTGCTAAGCTTCAAAAATCTCGGTGGATAACCTTTGGATTTTGTTCATGAAGATACTCCATTGCTTGTGCAATCGCTAATCCCTTCTCTAATCTTTCCTTCAGAGGAGGAAGAGGTACAGACCTCTCATTTCGTCATTTTTTTATGTCCGTACAACCACTGTGTTAATGTCTTTCCACTCAGTGCACTGTAAGAGCATATGTAGTTGTGTAGTGCCAAATTTTGGGTATTTGACAATTTTTTTGATAAAGCGGATAGAGCCTTACGGCTCTAGCCCAATTATATAAATAAAAAGTTCAAAATACAGAATAAAATTTTACACGATGTAAAACTGAACAACAACAATAACACGCTAAACAGAGCAGCTGGCAATGGAAGACATTGCCACACAATGAACGACAACAAAATAAACAAGAGACCGAAAAAAACACCCGACCGCCGGGAAGCAGCGCAGAAAACAAAGCAGGAGCAGACTCCTCGTAGCAGTAGGAAGCCCAAAGAAGAAGCATCCGACCAAATCACGACTTCCTCGGAAGAGCAAAAGCCTCAGAAAAAGCCAGCACAGACTGAAGCAACCCCAAGACTAATTGGGCACTGCGCTCCCGTCGAAGAGAAAACCAAAATCCGAGCTGCAAAGAACAGCGTGGCGAAATAACAGGATATAAACCAAAAAAAGACCAGCAGGACACTGCCAATCGCTGAACAAACCTCCAAACAAGGAGACCATTAGAATCAACCAACAAAAAACATAGAACCACCACCAAAGAGCCCAAATCCAAACAGAAACACGGGACGCATGAGGTCGACTAAAAAAAAAGAATGAAACCGTCTGTGCTGAACCAATACAGCGGAACAAACACAGTGCCCATGATAGAGTTATAAACACAAAGATAGAACAACCACGCAAAAATAGACCTAATTGGTCAAAGTAGTGCAACTAAAAACGACATAACAGAGAAAAGTAAAAACAGTAAACAGAACTTCAAAGAAACAGTAAGCCATAAGGTGAGCAGAACATAAAGAACAGGGTGAGGTACACCACCTGCACCCGAAATAAAAGGTCCACAACATTAAGAATATAGTCAAAAGGAGATTAAAACAGAGGAGTAAGTGACAACAACACCCAAAAGTAAATGGACTACATCTCAAAAAGACGGATAACTGAAGGTCAGCTATCGCAGAACATCAAAAAGAGCCCAGTCACAGCAGACCCAAAACACAAGGGCCACAAAAACTAAGCAACCAAAGTGTTAATCCTGCAAAGCAAAGGATAAGAATTGTTACAACTAGAAAGAAAACATTAAGCATTAAAATGAGAGTAAGAAGAGCGGAAAAAGGACACGACCTCATCTAGACGGTGAAGACAGAGAGCCTCCACCTTATGATGGGGTAAGTGGGAGATCCAATGTTTAGTATAGAATATGAAATCATCAACAATCGTGTTGGAAGGTTTAGAAGTATTCGAAAAAATGCGGTTGTTTCTTCCTTTCCAAATAACCCAGATGATAGCCATCGTAGAGAGGATCCAAGACATACGGAGATCTTTCCTAACAATCTGAGAATTCCAGCAAGATAAGAACAAGGGAGGGAAATTGGATGGGTGCCAAGCCCGTACACAAATCTGCCATAAATGGCAAGTGTAATTGCAGTGAAAGAAGAGATGATTGGCATTTTCCTGTTGTTTAAGCACAAAGAACAGAATTGGCCAATATCCAGGTTCATCTTGTTAAGATTTTTCACAGTTAGGAGTTTATTGTTAACGGCGAGCCAGCTAAGGATTTTAGCTTTAAGCGGAGCAGAGCAACTCCAAATGAGCTTCGCGAACGGCGATTTGACACCACCAAAGTTAAGAAAATTATAGAAAGATTTAACAGTAAAAGAGCCTGAACTGTCCCAATGCCACCTGACATCTTCTTGGGGATGCCAATGGTAGTTGTTTAAAGAAGCTAAGAGAAGAGAGTAGTCCGGCAAAAGTTCCGGAGGGAGAGCGATCGAGAAAGAAATTTGCCAAGTTCTGTGATTATTTTGAACAGAAAGGTAGTAAGCCACACTGGCCGAAGGATTAAGAGCAAGTTAAAAGAGGACGGGGAAGGCATAAGCCAACTTAAGGTTACCAGTCCAAAGATCTGTCCAAAACCTTGTCCTGGACCATCTTTGCAAATACGAAAAATACCACATTGAAAAGGAGCAACAACTTTCCACCCCCCCTTCCAGAATGGGGACGCTTTGGCTGAAAGACAAAGGCGGAAATCCCAAATGTTATGGCGACGATAACATTTATGAGTAATAAGACGAGACCATGGCAATTGATCATTTTTCAGCATTCTCCATATCCATTTACCAAAGAGAGCTAGATTTTGATTCCTGAGATTAAGGACACCCAAGCCACCGGCTGCCTTGGAAGTGCAGACACTCTTCCAATTACAGAGGTGCGTACCGGCTTTGTAGATGTCCGCACCCGACCAAAAGAAGTTTCTTCTAATCTGGTCAATCTTCTTGATAACCCAAGAGGGAACATAGAAGAATGACATCATATATAGGGGGATAGAAGGCATGACCGAGTTGACTAGGACCAGTCTACCTCCACGGGAGAGGTTTATACCAGACCAAATGTTAAGCCTGGATTCAACTTTCTCAATCATCGGTATCTAGTCAAATTTATGCAACTTGCCCCATCTGAGAGGGATGCCAAGATAAGTGACAGGAAATGAAGATGAGGCACAGTTAAAGAAATGAGTAATCTCTGTCTGACGGTTGTACGATCCGCCCAGCTAAAGGACAGAAGATTTATGGAAGTTAATGGAAAGACCCGATGCACTCTCAAAGATATAGAGGAGTTTGAGATTACGTAAGGTACACCCATAGGGCTTAGCAAAAATAATGGTGTCGTCAGCGTATTGCAAGTGAAGCACACCACAGAAACCCTGGGAGCCGCCAAGGCCTTCGATAACGCTGGCCTCCCAGGTGTGAAGCAGTTTGCTGAACACATCCGCGACAAGAGTAAATAAAAGAGAAGAGATGGGGTCACCTTGACGGAGACCACACTTACACTTGAATTTATTGCCTTCGGAGCCGTTAATAAGAATGAAATGGAAATGGAAAAAAATGACTTTGTGCTGCAGTCGTCGAAAGCCATTTTTTTTTTAATAATGTACTAGACGGTATATAATCCATCGTCCTATCATTTAATAAATTAAAAAAAAATTATATGGAGGGACGAGAGATAATCCCTCGTCCCAACCATTTTGAATTCGAAGATGATTGAGTCAGAGTCAAAGTCAGTCTTCTCTGTCCATTTTTTTTGTGGGACGGGACATTATTTAACGTCCAAACATTTTTTTTTTAATTAATCGGTCGGACGAGATATTATTTCCCGTCTGTCGATATATCAGATTTTTTTTTTGTAGGGACGATGTATTATTTTCTGTCCGATAAGGTTTAATATAAAAAATCTCTCCGACGAAAGATAATTTTTTGTCCGATCAAACAGACGATAAATATTTTTTCGCTAGCTATATTTTGGCAATTGCTATTTCGTCTCCCAAATATAGCAGACCACTGTTCATGCGAAATCCAATTTTTAGGTAAATGACCAACGACTGCAGCGCTACTTTTACCAAATTTTGAAAAATTTGGCAAAATATCCAAGACTACAAATGCTCTAACTAGCCACGCATGCATTTTGAGGTGGTTGGAGGCATGCATGCATTAATCTCAGGACAAAAGGGTGGCGTTGTTTTGATGAAGTGTCCAAGTTCATGAAGAAAAAAAAGTTTCAGCCCATTCATTTGTTTCAAAGTAATCCGAGGTCATCCACTTGATAGCGCCATCGAGAGTCAAGACCCCTCCAAGTTCCTCGATAGATGTCAACAGCAGTTCCCCGGCCAATTTTTTCATGGAACTCCATCTATTAATATATAAACTCATATTTTATCGTTTGGACACGAGATCAAATTATTGCCCATTAGCATATAATGCTTAGCAGGATTAATATAGAAGCTAATATTTCTGCAATGGGAAAAAAAGTTAATTAAAGATAATTCTTTTTTTTTTTTTTTTTAGGGAAAAGGTGGAATAAGGCCACCCTGTTTCATTAATAAGAAGTTAATAAAACAACCCCGGCGTACCGGGAGAAAACAACAGTACAAAACAACACAAAAGTACAATGTATGAAGAGACTGAAATAAAACCAAGAACCCCCAACAAGCCCTGGGGGGTGGGTCTAACTACTCAGGCCTCAAGCCACCAGAGAGAACCGTAGGAAGAAACAAAATCCAAGCTGGCCAAAGCATTGTCAAGACTGGTGAAGCCAGTCCCCTAGTCCAGCGTCGGCCCGAAGTCTACCTCCTTATCGTCAAACTCCTCTACCTGGAATACGCTGGCTATCCTTCCTCTTGCTCCTGTGGCCGCAGCTGTAGCCCAAAAAGAGATAAGATGCATGATGTGAGTCAGGTTACCAGAAATACTATTACAAGAAGCACGAAAATAAAAATTATTTCTGTCAAGCCATAACACCCATGTTGATGCCGCTATTGCTATGTACCATGCCTTCTTCATCTCATGACGAATTGTAGCAAATTTGGGGCCAATCCACAGATCCTCATATACACAGGGGTAGTCGCCTGCTCCTAAGGCTCGGAGTACCTCCACCATCGTTGCCTTACTTCTAAGGCAGTGAATGAATAGGTGATTTAGGTCTTCCACATGTACGTCGCAGAAACCACAGTTGGTCGCCACCTGTGGTTGTCTTTTGGCAATGTTTTGCCTAGTGAGGATAGCATTACTGAGCACTAGCCATAAGAAAACTCTGATTTTAAGGGAAGTTTTCGCCTTCCACAACACCTGCGCCTAACTTGGTCTGCATCCTCGAAAGTGGATCCGATGATACAGAGATCTCACCGAGAAAGCTCCCTTGCTTTCCAGTCCCCATCTCATCTGATCTGGGCCTTGTGTGTACCTTGTGCTTGCCCGGGTGATGTGTGCTTGCATGTCAAGCAATTGCTTGTGTAAATGTGGGGGGAGCGTTCTGCGGAACGCCGGTCTCCAGCCACCCCTTTTCCAACCTTCGGCAACGGACATGTTCGGTCGACTCGACTTCTCATACAGCTCTGGAAATGTTTCCTTCAAGGAATGGACCCTACACCATCTATCCCACAAGAATCTGGTGGACCGGCCATTGCCGATAGTCGACGTAACTGCCGAGTGGAATGGGCCGCTAGCCTTGGCAATACCTTTCCATAGTCGCGACACTTTAGCACCTACTCGGAAGCCCAGATTTCTCGTGCCTCTTCCCCTTAGATAAGGTTGAATAAAGTCCTGCCAACCTTCCCCGCTGTTGTGGAATACCTTCCACCACCACTTCCCCAATAGGGCAAGGTTCATATCTCTGAGGTCGATGATACCTAGCCCTCCATGTTTTTTCTTCATGCAAGCAATACTCCATTTGATGAGGTGGTAACCTCCTTTATCCGCGTCTGCCCCCTTCCAGAGGAACCTTTTTCGAATCCGGTCAATCCTCAAGATCACCCATCTTGGAAGCTCGAAAAAAGACATGTAGTAGATTGGCAGGTTAGACAACACTGAGTTGATAAGAACCACCCTGCCCCCGAGAGACAACGATTTACCTTTCCAACCAGACAGTCTGTCCTCCACCCTGTCAATGATAGGCAACCAGTCTGCCTTAGCTAATTTCCCTGGTCTGAGTGGTAGCCCTAGGTATTTGATAGGGAAGCCACTCGTCGTGCAGTTCAAAATAGTAGCGTGTTCCCCTGCTACTTCATCGGATAGGGCAATTGGAGTCAGCGCACTCTTGTGAAAATTAACCCTAAGTCCTGACCAGGCCTCAAAACAGTAGAGAGTCCCCTTAATGCTGACAGTTTCTCGTCTGGACCCATTACCAAAAAGTAGGGTGTCATCTGCGTATTGCAGGATCGTACACCCTTTAGTAGATGCAGAACTGGCCATTGGTGTGATCCAACCTTTATCTTGGCAATTCTCCAGCATAACCCTCAACACATCCGCTACAACAGTAAACAGGAGTGGTGAAAGCGGGTCCCCTTGTCTGAGACCCTTCTTGCAAGGGAACGGCTGCCCCGCCCTACCATTCACTGAAATGGCCGTTTTGCTGGTCTGCAAGCACTGCCTGATCCAGCCTATCCATTTATTCCCGAAGCCCCTATCCCTGAGAGCTTCCAACAGGCACTCCCAATCGACCGAGTCATAAGCTTTCTCAAAGTCCAGCTTAAGCAGATAGCTTTTAGAGTTGGTCGTATGGCAGCGGTGGATAACTTGTTCCGCCGTTACCACACAATCTAAGATATTTCTTCCCTTAATGAAGCCCGATTGAGATTTGTTGATAAGGCTGTCCATAATACTCCCCAGGCGGATAGCTAGGATTTTTGTAATAATCTTTGCTGAGCAATTAATGAGGCTGATCGGCTTAAAATCGCCCACAGACGACGCCCCCTCCCGTTTGGGAATCAGTACAACATCCGCAAAATTAAACATACACAATCTGAGCTGGTTGTTGAAAAAGTCATCCAACAATGCCATGTAGTCCCCTTTAATTTCTTCCCAGAAAGTTTGAAAGAACATCATTGGAAAGCCGTCTGGCCCTGGCGACTTGTCAGCTCCCATGTGACTGATAGCCTTTTTAACTTCCTCCTCCGAGAACGGAGACTCCAGACAGGATAGTGATGGAGATGTCTCGATCTGGTAAGATTGCCAAAAATCATTCCTGAGTGGTACCCTGAAGTCATTCTTCTTCCCCAAGAGGTCCTTGTAATAACCTTGGAAGGCTGAGGAAATGACTTGTTCATCTTGTACTGTCCCTGAGCTTGTATCTAAGGATAAAATAAGGTTGGACCTGCGCCTTGCACTCGCCACGCGATGGAAGAAGGCCGTGTTCGCGTCTCCCTCTTTGAGCCACGAAATTCTAGATCTTTGTTGCCATTTAATTTCTTCCAACTTATAGAGATTGGAAACATTCTCACAGAGTTCCAAAAGTCTATTTCTTTCCTCCTGTGATAGGTCTCTTGATTCCTCCACTCTTTCAAGTTCATCAATTCCTTCCAAGAAGGAATCTTTAGTTCGCCAAATTGTTCGAGAACCTAGATCGGTTCCATTTACGTAGCCTCTTCTTTAACCTGCAAATTTTTTCATACCATCTGCTCGCGGCATCAGTGCCGGTCACTGGGAGTGCCCAGTTTTCCATCACCATGTGGTGGAACCCCTGAATCTCCAGCCAGGCCTTCTCGAAGCGGAATTTTCTATGTTTATTGGCTCCCTGGAGCCCAATGTCAAGAAGGATAGGAGTATGATCTGACGTTGGTCTAGGGATTGCTCTGGCAGTTGCGAGGGAGAACTTAGTCTCCCAATCCAACGACACGAGAATCCTGTCCAATTTTGCCAGGATCGGAGTCGACTGCATGTTAGACCATGTAAATAGTCTATCATTAATGGGGATATCAATCAACTCCAACTCCGAAATCACCCTATTGAACTCTGCTCTGTGCCTGTCGCTGGATCCTCTACCCTTGTGTTCAAATGCAAATCGGGTAATATTGAAGTCCCCCCCGACTATCCAAGCCCCCGGCCAACGGAGACGAATACTGACCAGTTCTTGCCAAAAGGCGTCCCGCTCTGAGGCCACGTTTGGCCCATACACAACAGTGATAGTCTGCAAATACTTATCAGCTCGTCGTTCCAGACGTGCAGTCAGTGAAAATGTACCATTAAATACCTCTGAACAGGTGAGCAGGTCCGAGTTGAACCCAATGGCAATTCCCCCTGAGGCTCCCGCGGATGGGCGAAAAACCCACTCTTTGATTCTGTTCCCCCCAACTCTCTGGAGTTTGGACCCATGATTAAGTTTGGTCTCCTGAAGCCCAACCACTTCTGCCTTAGACTTCGTGATAACGTCTCTAACCATATCCTTTTTACCTTTCTCCCCTAGGCCCCGGACGTTCCAGAAAAGCGTATTCATTGGGGAACCATGTCCGAGATGACCATGTGTGAGGGGCTCGGGCGGGTTTCGCCCTCAGAGATCGTTACCCCCCTGGGTTTGTCTCCTAGTTCCTTAAGCGCACTAGATTTAGCCCTTTCAGATTCCCAACCCCACAATTTGTTAAGAAGTAACGCGTTGCGTTCTTTATCACAAACTTCTAAACTGCAGGTAATAGCTAATAGAAAAACATCAGAGTCTGACATAAAATTTAAAATATTTTTTGTACCTCCACTGACGTGTTTAGCTGCTTTGGCGGCCGCAGCTCTCTCCAAAAAATCATCCAAGGACTCCGCATGAGCCCTCTTAGGAGATCTCAGGAGCCCTCTTTGTACCCTGAATCCAACCGCCCTACGAGACTGTCCCGAACTATCTCCCGGAGCTGAATTTGGAACTGTGGACAGGACAAACTCCGGTGAGATTTCCCTCTGGGTATCCGCAATGACCTCCATATCCTCTGACTCCTTGTCTGAAACTGAGAAATTGAAGTCCAAGTTCAGACGTCCTTCTAGATCCTCCTCACTATCTGCATGCTGATTTAGTAATTGTCTAGATGCCTGTCTCATCGCGGACTCCTCATTGAGCCCACCGATTGGCGACTACATCGTGAGGTCAGAGATTTCCTTAGCGGTCCCCTCAATGGGCCCGCTCCCTATCTGATGAACATGCTGATTGTCGATCGCATGAGCAGAACCTGAAATAGCATCAGTATAATGTGTAGTGGACCACTCTTTGGGCCCACAAGCACCTCTAACAGGAGACATGCCTCCACCAATTCCGTTGGACCATTATAGAGCTTAGAGAGCTCAACTCCGCGGAACAGAGTATCCGCTGCCTCGAGACCAGTGACAGCGATGTGATTGCTCCGGGTGCTTTGGCAGTGAGCGGTGAGCTTACCCTCACTGCCAGCTGGCGTGTTTACATTGGGGGGCTGTTCGGTTGCCTCAGACTTCTCTTTGTCCAAAGCATCCACCCAGACTGTTACTTTTTCAAAATCTTTCGTTCTCAACAAAGACGACGCTACAAACTCGTCTTCTTGCCTCTTTTTGCCAATCTCCAACTCTTGAGCTCCCCTGCCTTCTTTCCCTAACTCGCCATCTTCTAAAAGCCTGTTTTTCTCACCCACTCCCTCAGTGCTCATCTCCTTTGAGTTGCTTTTGCTGGTTTTGGGCAGACCTGCGCTCCCCTCTTTCCCCAGACTGCCCTCTGACAACTGAGTCACCTGTTCCCCAGTCGCTTCTAGTTCTTTTTCTAATGAAAACCAACTCTTTTGGACCCATTCCTTGGTCGAAAGCTTTCTTTCGCTTGTCGCCTTCCCCAAAGTGGTGGTCTCAACCACCAACCCCTGGTTCAGAGCCTGCATGTCGTTGCAAAGGGTTTTTTTTTCCCATTTTTGGGGTCTGCCCCTGTAGCTCCTCCCTTTGCCAGTGCATGCGCTTCCAAAAAAGGACTGTCGATTGGGGCCACCGCTCGATCCAGCGAGTTGAAGGTCTCAGGTGACTTTTGAACGTTGGGTCTTGCGGGACGGTCCCTTCTCCGATCATCTCTGTACGGAGCATGTTGCTTTGGCTGTTGGTGTCGTCCCTGCTCCATCGCCGCCTTGAGAATCTCCCGGTGAGCTTGTTCCACCTCGTAAGACCCATCAATAGTGAGGTTGTTAGTAGGTGATGCCACTTGCTTGTAAGATCTATGATTTGTGAGGGAAGTAGATGGCTTGGGGGGGGGGGGGGTTGTTCTTGTGCTGAGTCGAGCCTCTTGTCTAGCACAAACCTGATGAGATACGATTCTTCGAAGGAGTAAACCTTGGCGAAGCGCGACATCAAGGAGATGTCGGCGCTTCTGATGAGAACCCCTGCTGAGACCGGCTCCGATCGTCTAACCGTCTTCTCATCTATCTCTTCTATGCTCCCGAATTCGGCAACCATTTCTTGAAGAGCTTCCCTCTTCCAAAAATGCAAGGGAATGTTATGTATCCAAACCCAAAATTTATCTCCCTGAGGGAGCTCGGCTCCGAAAGTTGGCATCCACGCACTGAACTCCACTTGAAAATGCCCAAAGTCGGCTATCCCCATTCCGACAACCTCTGAAACCTTCGCCAGTGAGGGGAATGAGACCAAGAACTGCATGTGGCACAACTTCTTAGCCACCCAGTCTCTATCGGCGCGCATTGGCTACTTTTGAGTGAGCGCCTGTGTGAGGTGCACTTCCGATGGTCTTCCCGCTTTAATTTTAGCGACTGCACACCATTGGCGCAACCATCTTTCTTCGTTTTTAATGGCTTCCAGGCTTTTCGCCAGTCGTATCACTGTGGGGTGGTCTGGTGATCTCCCTCTACTCACCTGCCTCTCATCGTCACTTTGCATTTCAACCACATTTGTACAGACGTAAGATAGATGGCCCCATTTCAAGCATTTGAGGCATCAAAATTCTTTTGTGCACTCACTCCTGAAATGCCCAAGATCCCCGCAGTTAAAACACGGCGCCGGCCTCTTCTTTCCCTTCTTCTGTTTCTTGATGCCTGTGGTTTTACCAGGTTGGAGGTTAGTGATACTCTCTGTATGCTTGTTTCTCTTACCCCTGACTTGTATCCACTGCCCCTCCCCTACCACATCGCCACTTGCCCCAACTGTAGTCCCGTCTAGCTCCGCACCTTCGTGGGCATGCTTGGCGTGAGATAACAGTTGGCGGCATTCCGGTGGTGATGGCAGGTTGAGTTGCTCGGTGGTGGATTTGGGGGGGGGGGGGACCAGGGGCTGGCTTTAGTTGTTCGAGAGTCTCCCCTTGTGCTTTTTGCTGTTTGGATGGGTGTGAATCCCTTGGGATTTCCGTAGATGTTTTAGTAAGGTAGTTTGTAGTGGGATGTTGTGGATGATTGTTTGGTTGAAAACTTTTGCCTGTGTTGGTGTTGGACTTGGAAGTACAGTATAGTTCCCAGTCAGTTTCATGTATGCGTGCACCACCCTCGTGAGTTCTCCGATATTGTCCCCTTGGTGGGGTTTCTTTCCGCCTGAAATGGCCTGGAGGGGGACCCCATCGATGGGCCCTTCCCTCGTAGACATTCTCATGTCGGCGGTGATGCCCATGGCCTCTTGGGGATCCTACACTTGAGCGATGATGAGTTTTGTTCCTCTCCACGCGATGCTGATGTGCACGAGTGTGCGCACTCGTTGATGAGTGAACACCTCTGAGCTCTCTAAATCCTCGCTCTTCCACTGGCAGTTTCTTTGTTGTAGCAGCAGTAACATCTGGGGCTGGTGTGGGTGAAGGGATGGGTTGCACTGTGGTAACATTCTGGTTATTTGCATCATTGGTAGTCGCATGCTAAGTTTGAGCTGCTGTCGGTGGGTGTCGGACCCTCTCGTTGGGCCCGCACCCACTGAGCTCTAGTAATGTTAACATTGTAAGGTGGTGGGAATGGCTTGTCGGCTGTAAGCAGACAGTGGGGGGGGGGGGATGGCCGGATGCAGAGAAAAAAGGGGGGGAGATAGGATTTGGGGTTGGGGTTCAGAGTTGTAGAGGATAGTTAGAGGGAAGGAGTATGTTGGACGGGGGCGGCGTCGGAGAATGTAACCGGTGAAGAGGAGAGGGGAGTTGGTAGGAGAGTTTTCATGTTGTGAATTCCCATGTACCAATGTTGACAATGTCATAGATAATTCTTTGTGTTGCACTCGGGCAGCTTGGCCCTCGGTGAGAGGCAAAATAAATAGTGCAGAATTTCATATTTGATACGAGTCATACACAGTATATAATTCACGAATAAGTATATCATATATAACTGTTCTGATACTTTATAATGATAAGTGTTAGATATTATAGTTCCAGTTTAGGTATTGTGCTAGCATTGTATTTGGTTCACTCCTATATATAGGAGATATTGTACTCAGTTATTTCTCAATTCAATAATAAGTATTGTTTTCATCTCTTTGATTTATCTTAACATGATATCAGAGCCAATTATACAAATTTTTTTCCCTTAAATTCTGCCATAAAAAATCCCATATTCCAACAACAAAAAAAAAATCAGCATCATCATTGTCAGCACTCTCATCATCAACAACATCGTCGGCAACATCATCAGTAGCAACATCATCAACAACAACCATGTCACGCCCCGCTTCCCAAAAAGAATACGAAATACGGATATGTAACAAAAGCCCAGCGAATGATTTTTATCATCCATAAGCTGTTCAAGAAATCTTTACAATATTCACAAGAATCATCAGAGTCGGAAGCAAAATAATCAACCACATGCACATAATGAGCCAAAATACCAACAAGTATACTTGAAATCAATTACATTAATTTTAAATAGTCATGATCTGAATAAGACAAATGTCTTGGGTCACATTGCCAAAATACAAGAATAAATTCAAGTACATGAATACAATTATTTTTCAAGCAAGCTATAAGAAATAATAATAATAAAATGCAGCACTAATACTTCATGTCACCGATACCATCTGGAACCTGTTCTCCAAAATCTGCAATTCAATGAATGCAGGAAAGAGGAAAAGAGAAAAACAAGTACCCGTCAATTGCAAGTTACGAGCCACTTATAATGTAGGATACAAACACATAAGGAAACTAACTAGCAATATGGTATAAGTATGATGTCAAAATAAATAACTAGCATGGCAAATTGAACAAGTATAAATGGCATGAATCAAGTATCAAGTAATCAAGTATCATGCAAACATGCATCGGGTGTCAAGTATCATGTAATCATGTATCAAGTGTCAAGTCTCAAGTATCATGTAGTCAAGTAACAAATAAGCATGTATCAAGTTCAAGTATCATATTCAAGTGGCATGTTCAAGTCTTGTAGTGACTTCTATCTAGGTAGCACTTCATGCAACCCATCTTACATGGTTGGTACAACAAATAGTTTCGCTTTAGATTTCATAGTGAACCACAGAGGGCAGTATATTCGGGGACAAGTCAAGTATTTGAGCTCCAAGCTCCAAGTATCATGTATCATGTAATCACGTGTTAAGTTGTGCAAGCGGCAAGTATCGTATCTTACATGCAAATATAAAGTAATCACGTGTCAAGTATCATGTCACAAGTAATCACGTAGGATCAGTGGATCCCCTTCCGAGTACACATTTCTGAATTATCCACTATTAAATCTGTCCCTTAAACCCCGGCTTGATTATTTATTATTAATATCAAACAAGCATGTATATGTGCAATGTATATCAAGAATAATATGGCATGATCATGTGACAAGTGCAAGTTGCAAGATAAACATGTACGGGTGCAAGATATCTCATAAAGGAATAAAATAAACAAATCTCAAGTTCAGGACAGTAAGACCATACTGTAGTAAAACAATCATTCCCAGTATTACAAACATCCAAATTTGGATCTGTCGAAGGATCTGGAAACTAGACTTCCACACGAATCCAGCGAATATAAATAAGTCATATATTAGTTCACAAAAAATAAGCTCAAAAATGATTTGAATAAAGAAAATAGGTTCAGCCAGAACTCTGGGAAACGAATTCAAGAACAGGAAAACAACATGAAAACTCATTAAATAAATCCACGAAAAATCTGGGGTATTCATCTATATGTTCAGTATCTAAATATAAAGTTTCATAATTTTCTAGTGAATTTAGATCGGTCATCAAAAATAAGAAAGCATCAAGAAACCATTGTTTGGCCAATCTGGAATCTCCAACACTGCTGTACGAAAACTATGATATCTCGCAACCAGTGAAACGAAATTCAATTCCACCAAAGGAATACGAAAATAGATAAAATATACTAACTTTCATATTTGACAAATATTTTTCATACAGTAAAAGGAATCGTAGTGAAAATAAGGTTCTTCACAGAACAGCGAGCAAAATACAGTAAGTATAGATTTCATAAACGAGCATGAAACAACACATAAAACTCATAAATAAAATTCACCAAAATTCTGAGTAATCCCTAACTAGATAAGGAAACACTGACCTAAGTTTTGGATCAAAGTAACATGTGTAGAACAGTTAATAAAATTATTTAGTCATCAAAAATCCCAAGAAACAAAATCTGGAAAAGATCGACACCTCTGTAGTAAAACTGTCATAACTCACTCATACGAAAACGAAATCAAGCAAGGTCAGAGGGGTTGGAAAATAGACGAAATTCTCTAAAACTCATGTTTTATACCGAAATTAAGATACTGACTTCAAGACAGTCCAAAACAGCAAACAAAACAGATAAGCGACAAAATACAGATATTTTCCTTTAACAACTCAACATAGATCATACAAAACTTGTTCAAAACACAACCAAACATGAATTCGAGTCTACCAAGTGTCCAAACATCATAATTTAGGGTATCTAACATGTCCAAACTAAATATATCACATGGGGCTCAACCAAATCACGAATTCTCACAAAAATCTCACATACATGATCAAAATCAAGAACGAGTAAAACCTAAGTTAATTCATGTCCATATTGTGTCGTGAGTCATCTATGGTCAAATTTTCAAAATAGAGACAAAACCCATCAAACATATCACAAACAAGAGTCGTCTCTAGATCCGACTACACTATAGGTGGTATTTTTGACTTGTATCAAACAAATGAATTGGATTACAAGTTACTTGCCTTAACCGAAGATGAAGAACAACGAAAACCAAGAGTAAGGAGAAAAATCCACGAACGAAAATCTGCAAATCAACGAATCCAAGCAAACTAGTGCAAAAGTCTTCACACGAACAAAACTCCAAATGCGAACGATGACGGTGATGGCGGCTTGCGGCTACGAGAGAACACCAAGAAAGCAAGACGAGGGAATTTGCGCGGTGTGAGGTGGTCGGGATAACCAAGGAGAAGATGGGGGATGTGGGAGAAGTGGGCTTGGGCTCAATTCAGGCCGGAGGAGAGGTAGGGGGCTGTCGGCCTGGAGGGGGGGTCGGGTTGGTGCACAGGCCGGGAGAGGAGAGGGTGGCGTCGGGTTGTGGGGATGTGGAGGGGAGGCCGGGATGTGGAAGATTAGGATTAGGGTATTAGGGTTAGATGAGGGAGGGTGGGAGAGAGAGAGAGAGAGAGAGAGAGAGAGAGAGAGAGTATATATATAAGAGGAATTAGGGTTTAGAAATACAAGTTGGGTTAATGGGTATTACAGTTGTGGGTAATTTGGAGTAGTAGTAGGTTTTATTTTAATGAGTTTCAATTAGGCTACAAATGTATTGGATAACAAATTGGATTTGGGGATTTTAATTTGGTTTTGGAAATCTTATTAGGGGTCAAATAATAGGATTGGGAAAATAGGACAACCAATCACCACCACACACACCCAAGAACAAAAATAATAAGGACAAGAAAAAAATGAAGGAAAAAACACAATAATGAAGAACGAAACAAAAGAGACACCCAATCAAACACAAAGAGCTCAAAATGAAATCAAATATGTATATATCGAAAAAAATTCCGATATACGGTTCAGAAAAAAATACAAGAAAGAAAAATTCACCAAACGAAAAATACACTAAAAAAAACCTAAAATGAAAAACAGGGGTTTCAATCCTACCCACCTAACATGAATAATTTCGTCCTCGAAATTCGAAAATATGGTACATAGGGTAATCCCAAAACAACCAATAGAACAAAACAAAAACTACTTACAAAAATGAGGAAACTTCTGCTGAATCTCCTCCTCCAGCTCCCAAGTCGACTCACTAGGTGAGTGAGGATTCCAAGCAACACGAATCAACTTGATGACCTTGTTCTTAAGTACTTTCTCCCGCCGATCCACGATAGCAACTGGCGGAATCTCACAAGTCAAATCCGGCCAAATGGTCAACTCAGAATAGTCGATCACGTGGCTCTCATCTCGGATATATCTCCTGAGTTGTGAGACATGGAAAACATCGTGCACTGCTGATAACGCTGGCGGCAAAGCAAGACGATAGGCCACCTTGCCTACTCACTCCAAAATCTCAAACGTTCCAATAAACCTAGGGCTAAGCTTGCCTCCACCATCGAACCGTATGACACTGCGCCACGGCGATACCTTCAGGAAAATATGGTCGCCAATACCAAAATCCAAAGCTCTCCGATGGACATCAGCCCATCGCTTCTGCCTATCCTGAGCTGCCTGCAAGTGTTTCCTGATCTGAACCACTGCATCACTGTCTTGGTGGACCCAACAACTTCCTCTCACAAATGTCATCCCAGCACACTGGTGATCTGCACTTTCACCCATAGAGTGCCTCGAGCGGAGCAGTTTTAATACTGGCTTGAAAGCTATTATTGTACGAGAACTCTACGAGATGCAAATGATCCTCCCAAGACCCACCAAACTGAAGCATCACAGTAAATTATAAATCCGCCTGAACCATCGGGAATAGTCAACACAGGCACTGACGTCAATCAACTCTTCAACTCAACAAAAGCTCCATCACACTCAACAAACCAATAGAACTTCTGATTCTTACCAGTCAACTTAGTCAACGGTCTTGCTATCTTCGAAAATCTTGGACGAACTTCCGATAATAGCCAGCTAAACCAAGAAAACTCCTGACTTCTGGCACTGACTTGGGAATAGGCCAATCCTTCACAGCCTCAAGCTTGGCAGGATCCACAGAAATACCATCTTTGGCGATAATGTGACCTAAGAATGAAATCCTGTCGAGCCAAAACTCGCACTTGCTAAGTTTCCCATAGAGCTGATTCTCTCTCAAAGTCTGCAGAACCACTCTAAGATGCTCAGCATGATCTTCTCGATTCCGAGAATACAACAAAATATCATCAATGAAGACCACCACAAATCTATCCAAGAACCGAGAGAAAACCTGGTTTATAAGACTCATGAATATAGCCGGCGCGTTCGTAACCCTGAACGACATCACAAGATACTCATAGTGGTCATATCTGGTCCTGAAAGCAGTCTTCTGTATATCTGTAACCTTCACCTTCACTTGGTGATATCCAGAACGAAGATCCAACTTTGAGAAAATAGCAGCCCCACTCAACTGATCCAACAAATCATCGATCCTGGACAACGGATACCGATTCTTCACAGTAACTCTGTTCAGTTCTCGATAATCAATGCACAGTCGACGACCACCATCCTTCTTGTCGACAAAAAGGATCGGAGCACCCCAAGGTGAAACACTAGGTCTGATGAAACCCAAATCAAGCAACTGCTGAATCTGCACCTTAAGCTCTGCCAGCTCAATCGGTGCCATCCTGTAGGGACTCTTCGATATCGGCGATGTTCCAGGCTGAACATCAATACCGAATTCCACTTCTCTATCAGGGGGTAAGCCAGACAACTCATCTGGAAAAACATCCAACAAATCCCGAACTACTAGAGGCGCAACCTCACTGCCTGAGTGCAATTCCATCGCACCAATCTCCTGATCAACTGCAGCTCGGCCAAGGGAAGAGTCCGCAGCATGGAACTCAAATTCTGAGCGATCTGGAATCCGGAACACAACTTTTTTGGCACGACAATCAATAATGGCATGGGTTTCACCCAACCAATCGATACCCAGAATAACGTCGAACCCTGAATTCCCAATTACAATCAGATTAGCTTTGAACTCTGCGCTACCAATAATCATGGGACACTGCCTGCACTCCCGGGAACAAATGAAAACTCCACCACCTGTCACAATGTTCCAAGCATCTGACATGTTGCTGCACTCTAACTGATGGCGAGCGACAAATCGAGAGGAGACAAAAGAATGGGTTGCCCCAGAATCAAACAGAACATGAGCAAGGAAAAAGCACACAAGCACAACACTTAAGATAAAAAAACAGAAGAGACAAGGAAAAGAAGGGTTGAACAGGGGTGAGGAAAAACAAAATGCAGAAGACAACATAAAGAAATAAAGTAAGGGAAATGAAGAAAACAAAGAGAAACAACAAACAATAAAACAATAAAACAAAAGATACCTGCAACCATACCCTCAACTGACTCAGCATCTGCAGCAGTCAGGTTGAAAGCTTGACCTCTCCTTGGAACAGCGGTCCTCTGACCGACAATCTGACACTACGGGGGAAGCGGTGGTCTAACTGGACCACGAGCTACGGTAACTGGCTGAACAGGACCCCTGGCGGGAGGAGCCAACCGCTGGTAGTCCCGCATTGAATGATCAGCAGCACCACATCCAAAACAGCGATGATTGGCACGTCGACAATCCTTGCGCTCATGCCCTGGAAGACGGAAAAAGTCATAGAAACCAACTATCGCAGGACCCAAAAAAGAGTAACGAGCTGCCCTGACTGGAAGGGCTGAATAGGTCTCCGAATAGGCCCACCAGAAGACCTAGCAACTGAGTGCGGAACAGTCCGCTGAGAAGGAGCCATTCCACCACGAGCCTGCTCCTGGGCCCTAGCTGCCTCAAGAGTCTCAGCATAGGTACGCAAGCGAAGAGAGACAAGCTGCACCTTGATGTCTCGCTCAAGCCCCAAAATGAACCTACGAGCCCTATCCTCGTCGTTCACCACAAGAACGGCTGCAAAGCGGCTAAGTCTCGTAAATTCTGCTGCGTACTCGTCCATAGACCTGGAGCCTTGTTTCAAGAAAGTCTTATGTTACAAAATTGCATGAATAATATGTAACAAAATTCCATTACTAGAAATAACGACCAACCTGTTTCAGGGCTAAGATATGTTGCTCCATCTCAACTCCGGTGCTGTTAGGAAAGAACTTCTCCAAGAAGCTCCTAGTGAAAGTGGCCCAAGTGATCGGTCTTTCGAGTCTTTCGGACTCAGACCTCCACCAGATATGAGCCAAGTCTACAAACTGGATGGTAACCACATCCACACGATCTGCATCTGCAACTCTAGCTGCCAAAAGCAGTTGCTCTGTCCGAATCAACCACTATTCAGCCTCCAAAGCCGTCTCAGTGCCTGAAAACCTGTTGGAATGCAGCCTCACAAAGTATGTGACCGTTCTCGAACGGGGTGGAAGAACATCCTGCCTAGGCGCAACAGGCGGAGTAACTCGAGCGGCTTCCAAAGCAGCCTCACCAAATCACTATGGTTCTTCTGCTGATCAATCAAGCGCTCAAGCACCATAGTGACTGCCTCAATCGGGTCACCCTGCGACTGAGAAGTAGAATCTCTGCGAGCCATAGTCTGCACAAAACTAAAAACAGTTAGCATCCAGATCAATGTTGATAATATTTGATTTATTTATGCATGCATGGTTGGTGAAATGTTGCGCAGATTCCAGTTCGAGCCAAGCTTGTCTAATATATTAGGCAACAAATACATTAGCCAAACCTGGTGCTTTGATACCACTAAAAACCCTGTCTCGCCCTGCTTCCCAAAAAGAATACGGAATACGGATACGTAACAAAAGCCCATCGAATGATTTTCATCATCCATAAGCTATTCAAGAAATCTTTACAACATTCACAAGAATCATCAGAGTCAGAAGCAAAATAATCAACCACATGTACATAATGAGCCAAAATACCAACAGAATACTTGAAACCAATTACATAAATTTCAAATAGTCATGATCTGAATAACACAAATGTCTTGGGTCACATTGCCCAAATACAAGAATAAATCAAAGTACATGAATACAATTATTGTTCAAGCAAGCTACAAGAAATAATAATAATAAAATGCAGCACTAATACTTCATGTCACCGATACCATCTGGAACCTGTTCTCCAAAATCTGCAATTCACCGAATGCAGGAAAGAGAAAAAGAGAAAAACAAGTACCCGTCAATTGCAGGTTACAGATCACTTATAATGTAGGATACAAGCACAAGAGAAAACTAACTAGCAACATGATATAAGCATAATGTCAAAAATAAACAACTAGCATGGCAAAGTGAACAAGTGTAAATGGCATGAATCAAGTGTCAAGTAATCAAGTATCATGCAAACATGCATCAGGTGTCAAGTAATCAAGTATCATGCAAATATGCATCAGGTGTCAAGTATCATGTAATCATGTATCAAGTGTTAACTTTCAAGTCTCAAGTATCATGTAGTCAAGTAACAAATAAGCATGTATCAAGTTCAAGTATCATATTCAAGTGGCATGTTCAAGTCTTGTAGTGACTTCTATCTAGGTAGCACTTCATGCAACCCATCTTACATGGTTGGTACAACAAATAGTTTCGCTTTAGATTTCATAGTGAACCACAGAGGGCAGTATATTCGGGGACAAGTCAAGTATTTGAGCTCCAAGCTCCAAGTATCATGTATCATGTAATCACGTGTTAAGTTGTGCAAGCGGCAAGTATCGTATCTTACATGCAAATATAAAGTAATCACGTGTCAAGTATCATGTCACAAGTAATCACGTAGGATCAGTGGATCCCCTTCCGAGTACACGTTTCTGAATTATCCACTATTAAATCTGTCCCTTAAACCCCGGCTTGATTATTTATTATTAATATCAAACAAGCATGTATATGTGCAATGTATATCAAGAATAATATGGCATGATCATGTGACAAGTGCAAGTTGCAAGATAAACATGTACGGGTGCAAGATATCTCATAAAGGAATAAAATAAACAAATCTCAAGTTCAGGACAGTAAGACCATACTGTAGTAAAACAATCATTCCCAGTATTACAAACATCCAAATTTGGATCTGTCGAAGGATCTGGAAACTAGACTTCCACACAAATCCAGCGAATATAAATAAGTCATATATTAGTTCACAAAAAATAAGCTCAAAAATGATTTGAATAAAGAAAATAGGTTCAGCCAGAACTCTGGGAAACGAATTCAAGAACAGGAAAACAACATGAAAACTCATTAAATAAATCCACGAAAAATCTGGGGTATTCCTCTATATGTTCAGTATCTAAATATAAAGTTTCATAATTTTTTAGTGAATTTAGATCGGTCATCAAAAATAAGAAAGCATCAAGAAACCATTGTTTGGCCAATCTGGAATCTCCAACACTGCTGTACGAAAACTATGATATCTCGCAACCAGTGAAACGAAATTCAATTCCACCAAAGGAATACGAAAATAGATAAAATATACTAACTTTCATATTTGACAAATATTTTTCATACAGTAAAAGGAATCGTAGTGAAAATAAGGTTCTTCACAGAACAGCGAGCAAAATACAGTAAGTATAGATTTCATAAACGAGCATGAAACAACACATAAAACTCATAAATAAAATTCACCAAAATTCTGAGTAATCCCTAACTAGATAAGGAAACACTGACCTAAGTTTTGGATCAAAGTAACATGTGTAGAACAGTTAATAAAATTATTTAGTCATCAAAAATCCCAAGAAACAAAATCTGGAAAAGATCGACACCTCTGTAGTAAAACTGTCATAACTCACTCATACGAAAACGAAATCAAGCAAGGTCAGAGGGGTTGGAAAATAGACGAAATTCTCTAAAACTCATGTTTTATACCGAAATTAAGATACTGACTTCAAGACAGTCCAAAACAGCAAACAAAACAGATAAGCGACAAAATACAGATATTTTCCTTTAACAACTCAACATAGATCATACAAAACTTGTTCAAAACACAACCAAACATGAATTCGAGTCTACCAAGTGTCCAAACATCATAATTTAGGGTATCTAACATGTCCAAACTAAATATATCACATGGGGCTCAACCAAATCACGAATTCTCACAAAAATCTCACATACATGATCAAAATCAAGAACGAGTAAAACCTAAGTTAATTCATGTCCATATTGTGTCGTGAGTCATCTATGGTCAAATTTTCAAAATAGAGACAAAACCCATCAAACATATCACAAACAAGAGTCGTCTCCAGATCCGACTACACTATATGTGGTATTTTTGACTTGTATCAAACAAATGAATTGGATTACAAGTTACTTGCCTTAACCGAAGATGAAGAACAACGAAAACCAAGAGTAAGGAGAAAAATCCACGAACGAAAATCTGCAAATCAACGAATCCAAGCAAACTAGTGCAAAAGTCTTCACACGAACAAAACTCCAAATGCGAACGATGACGGTGATGGCGGCTTGCGGCTACGAGAGAACACCAAGAAAGCAAGACGAGGGAATTTGCGCGGTGTGAGGTGGTCGGGATAACCAAGGAGAAGATGGGGGATGTGGGAGAAGTGGGCTTGGGCTCAATTCAGGCCGGAGGAGAGGTAGGGGGCTGTCGGCCTGGAGGGGGGGTCGGGTTGGTGCACAGGCCGGGAGAGGAGAGGGTGGCGTCGGGTTGTGGGGATGTGGAGGGGAGGCCGGGATGTGGAAGATTAGGATTAGGGTATTAGGGTTAGATGAGGGAGGGAGGGAGGGAGAGAGAGAGAGTATATATATAAGAGGAATTAGGGTTTAGAAATACAAGTTGGGTTAATGGGTATTACAGTTGTGGGTAATTTGGAGTAGTAGTAGGATTTATTTTAATGAGTTTCAATTAGGCTACAAATGTATTGGATAACAAATTGGATTTGGGGATTTTAATTTGGTTTTGGAAATCTTATTAGGGGTCAAATAATAGGATTGGGAAAATAGGACAACCAATCACCACCACACACACCCAAGAACAAAAATAATAAGGACAAGAAAAAATTGAAGGAAAAAACACAATAATGAAGAACGAAACAAAAGAGACACCCAATCAAACACAAAGAGCTCAAAATGAAATCGAATATGTATATATCGAAAAAAAATTCCGATATACGGTTCAGAAAAAAATACAAGAAAGAAAAATTCACCAAACGAAAAATACACTAAAAAAAACCTAAAATGAAAAACAGGGGTTTCAATCCTACCCACCTAACATGAATAATTTCGTCCTCGAAATTCGAAAATATGGTACATAGGGTAATCCCAAAACAACCAATAGAACAAAACAAAAACTACTTACAAAAATGAGGAAACTTCTGCTGAATCTCCTCCTCCAGCTCCCAAGTCGACTCACTAGGTGAGTGAGGATTCCAAGCAACACGAATCAACTTGATGACCTTGTTCTTAAGTACTTTCTCCCGCCGATCCACGATAGCAACTGGCGGAATCTCACAAGTCAAATCCGGCCAAATGGTCAACTCAGAATAGTCGATCACGTGGCTCTCATCTCGGATATATCTCCTGAGTTGTGAGACATGGAAAACATCGTGCACTGCTGATAACGCTGGCGGCAAAGCAAGACGATAGGCCACCTTGCCTACTCACTCCAAAATCTCAAACGTTCCAATAAACCTAGGGCTAAGCTTGCCTCCACCATCGAACCGTATGACACTGCGCCACGGCGATACCTTCAGGAAAATATGGTCGCCAATACCAAAATCCAAAGCTCTCCGATGGACATCAGCCCATCGCTTCTGCCTATCCTGAGCTGCCTGCAAGTGTTTCCTGATCTGAACCACTGCATCCACTGTCTTGGTGGACCCAACAACTTCCTCTCACAAATGTCATCCCAGCACACTGGTGATCTGCACTTTCACCCATAGAGTGCCTCGAACGAAGCAGTTTTAATACTGGCTTGAAAGCTATTATTGTACGAGAACTCTACGAGATGCAAATGATCCTCCCAAGACCCACCAAACTGAAGCATCACAGTAAATTATAAATCCGCCTGAACCATCGGGAATAGTCAACACAGGCACTGACGTCAATCAACTCTTCAACTCAACAAAAGCTCCATCACACTCAACAAACCAATAGAACTTCTGATTCTTACCAGTCAACTTAGTCAACGGTCTTGCTATCTTCGAAAATCTTAGACGAACTTCCGATAATAGCCAGCTAAACCAAGAAAACTCCTGACTTCTGGCACTGACTTGGGAATAGGCCAATCCTTCACAGCCTCAAGCTTGGCAGGATCCATAGAAATACCATCGTCGGAGATAATGTGACCCAAGAATGAAATCCTGTCGAGCCAAAATTCGCACTTGCTAAGTTTTCCATAAAGCTGATTCTCTCTCAAAGTCTGCAGAACCACTCTAAGATGCTCAGCATGATCTTCTCGATTCCGAGAATACAACAAAATATCATCAATGAAGACCACCACAAATCTATCCAAGAACTGAGAGAAAACCTGGTTTATAAGACTCATGAATACAGCCGGCGCGTTCATACAGTAAAAGGAATCGTAGTGAAAATAAGGTTCTTCACAGAACAGCAAGCAAAATACAGTAAGTATAGATTTCATAAACGAGCATGAAACAACACAAAAAACTCATAAATAAAATTCACCAAAATTCTAAGTAATCCCTAACTAGATAAGGAAACACTGACCTAAGTTTTGGATCAAAGTAATATGTGTAGAACAGTTAATAAAATGATTTAGTCATTAAAAATACCAAGAAATAAAATCTGGAAAAGATCGACACCTCTGTAGTAAAACAGTCATAAGTCACTCATACGAAAACGAAATCAAGCAAGGTCAGAGGGGTTGGAAAATAGACAAAATTATCTAAAACTCATGTTTTATACTGAAATTAAGATACTGACTTCAAGTCAGTCCAAAACAGCAAACAAAACAGATAAGTGACAAAATACAGATATTTTCCTTTAACAACAACTCAACATAGATCATACAAAACTTGTTCAAAACACAACCAAACATGAATTCGAGTCTACCAAGTATCCAAACATCATAATTTAGGGTATCTAACATGTCCAAACTAAATATATCACATGGGTCTCAACCAAATCACGAATTCTCACAAAAATCTCACATACATGATCAAAATCAAGAACGGGTAAAACCTAAGTTATTTCATGTCCATATTGTGTCGTGAGTCATCTATGGTCAAATTTTCACAATAGAGACAAAACGCATCAAACATATCACAAACAAGAGTCGTCTCTAGATCTGACTACACTATAGGTGGTATTTTTGACTTGTATCAAACAAATGAATTGGAGTACAAGTTACTTGCCTTAACCGAAGATGAAGAACAACGAAAACCAAGAGTAAGAAGCAAAACCCACGAATGAAAATCTGCGAATCAACGAATCCAAGCAAACTAGAGCAAAAGTCTCCACACAAACAAAACTCCAAAAGCGAAAGATGACGGCGATGGCGGCTTGCGGCCACGAGAGAACACCAAGAAAGCGAGACGAGGGAATTTGTGCAGTGTGAGGTGGTCAGGTTAATCAAGGAGAAGATGGGGGATGTGGGAGAAGTGGGCTCGGGTTCAATGCAGGCCGGAGGAGAGGTAGGGGGCTGCCGGCCTGGAGGGGGGGTCGGGTTGGTGCACAGGCCGGGAGAGAAGAGGGTGGCGTCGGGTTGTGGGGATGTGGATAGGAGGCCGGGATGTGGAAAATTAGGGTTAGGTATTAGGGTTAGATGAGGGAGAGAGAGACAGAGTATATATATGAGTATATGTATATAAGAGGAATTAGGGTTTAGAAATATAAGTTGGGTTAATGGGTATTTGGGTTGTGGGTAATTAGGAGCGTACTAGGATTTGTTTTAATGGGTTTCAATTAGGGTACAAATGTATAGGATAACAAATAGGATTTGGGGATTTTAATTTGGCTTTGAAAATCTTATTAGGGATCAAATAATAGGATTGGAAAAATAGGACAACCAATCACCACCACACACACCCAAGAACAAAAATAAAAAGGACAAGAACAAAATGGAGGAAAGATCACAATAATGAAGAACGAAACAAAAGAGACACCTAATCAAACACAAAGAGCTCAAAATGAAATCAAATATATATATATATATATATATATATATATATCGAAAAAAATTCCAATATATGGTTCGAAAAAAAATACAAGAGAGAAAAATTCACCAAATGAAAAATACACTCAAAAATACCTAAAATGAAAAACAGGGTTTACAAACTACCTTTGGCACCCATCGCCGACCTGCAACCCAGCCTCATGTCGTCGATGTCACTCTCGTCGACTCCTCCTCATCCTCCCGTCGACTCCTCGCCTAAATCCCCTCGACGTTGAAATCTCCCTACATCCCGCAAACTCCTCGTCGACTCCTCATCCCCATCCCGCTCACAACCCCAACCTGCCTTCTTCCAATCTCCTCACCCGGAACCCTAGCAGCAACCCTAGCCACAAATCTCCACTCCTAACTCAACACTCTAACCCTAACTTTTCTGTTCCCCCGTCTACTCTTAATCCCAACCCAAATCCATATACCCTGTAGCGCCCCGAATTCCTAACTTAGGAACTCGTGACACACTCCAGGGTCTTTCTTCAAATGAGTCACAACACAAAAAAAATTACAGGAAATTTAAAACTTTTATTACATCAAATTGTTATTACAATGTCCATTGATTACAATGATTACAACAATCTTGATACATCATGAATATACAAGGAATTGGACAGTAAACTTTCACTTGGATGCTTTCCCCTGCTAGAGTTTTCCCGCGCCTCCCAAATCGGCGATCCTGCAACTGACAATTATGGGCACGTCAGTTGAATACAACTAACAAAATACTATATTCAGCTATCCTCTCAATGCCATAATATAACGATTCCAAACCTCAACAACCACAAATATTTGATGCAAAGAAAAAGTGAGCAAATACAAGTGTCGGTGTATGCCATGACCTAATCTAATGCACACACTATGCACACATGCTCCTAAAGCTAATGCACAGTTGGTTGAAAGATATGCATCCCATTCTACACATCCCCGAACCAAACGTCATCCTTCAGTTGATGGGGCTCATCCCCCGCTATGCATCCTACTCTTTTGCTCTCTCCTATCTCTATTCCAGTGATGGTGAGGCTGCATTCGTCCGGCTTACTCCAGTCGCTACTGTTAATAGTGGTGTCCATTACCTCGTGCTTTACCCACTATGCCCGGGATCTCAGCCGCAGGCTTACTCTGTCATGGCTGGGGTTACAGTCGCAGGCTTACTCCGTCACGACTAGACTCATGGTATGTTGTTGTATCTATGTCTCCCCGGACCTCAACAAAAGATGATATACGGATACCAGGGCTCATTATCGAAGTACATAGAGCCTTTCCCGTAGAGTCTCGTTCACCGGGCCTGTCACGCCCCACTTCCCAAAAGTGAATACAGAATATGGATACGTGACTAAGCCCAGCGAATGATTTTCATCATCCATAAGCTGTTCGGAATCTTTACAACATTTCACAGAAATAATCAGAGTTGGAAGCAAAAGAATCAACCAGGCATGCACATATAAATCAAAATACCAACAAGAATACTTGAAACCAAAATATATTAATCTCAAATAATCCAGATCTGAACAAGTCAAATATCATGGGTCACATTGCCCAAATACAAATAATCCAAGTAATCAAGTACAATTGTCCAAATAGCAACAGGAAATAATAATAATAGCAGGAAAATCATGATAGCAAAACTCCAGCATCTAGTATCTCATCTTGCCTATACCATCTGGCAACTAATCTCTAAAATCTGTAATTTAACAAATTGCACGAAGAGGAAAAAGAAAATAAACTTCCGTCAATGCAAGTTACAGGCCGCTTGTAGCGCAGGATACAAGTACAGGGAAAAAGGTAACTAATAACATGGAATATGCATGATAACAAAATATAACAACTAGCATGGCAAGATGAATAAGTGTAATTGGCATGTATCAAGTGTCAAGTAAACAAGTATCATGTAAACAAGCAACAAGTATCAAGTTTCGAGTATCAAGTACAAGTAGCAAGTATCAAGTATCAAGTGAATAAGTATCAGGTATCATGTATCATGTACAAGTAATCAAGTGTCAAGTGTCAATTGATCATGTTCAAGTCTTGTATTTATTACTATCTAGGTAGTACTTCATGCGCCCCAGCCTTTTATTACATGGTTGCTACATTCAAACAAGTTTCACTTAGATTTCGTAGGAGATTCTATAGGACCGTGTACTCAGGGACAAGTAATCCAAATCATATACCAAATTCCAAATTAACCAAATTATATACTAAATTCCAAATTAACCAAATCATATACCAAATTCCAAATAATCCAAATCATATACCAAATTCCAAATAATCCAAATCATATACCAAATTCCAAATGTGGGAAACACGGGCCCCCTTCTGAGTACACTTTTCTATATTGTCCACTACTGGATCTTTCTCTTAACCCTGGCTTGTTACTTTTTATTACAAAATACACATGATCACGAGATAACGAGAACAAAATTGGGATAGGACAAGGATGTATCAAGATCTCATATGATGCAAGGAATATGTTCTAAATCACAAAATGCAAGAAACAACATGCAAGTATTCAAACATGGCAAAATATCAATTCGGGACAACAAGACGTTGCTGAACCAAAACTAAGGTTCTCACTACCACAAAAATGCAAATCTGGACCCGTCAGAAGTTCTAGAAAATAGACTCCCGACCGAATCCAACAAACATCATATAGTATTTCACAAAAACATAACTCAAAACAGGTTTGAAACCAGAAAACACGTTCAGTCAGAAATTAGAAGATTTTATTCAAAGTCAGGAAAACCGTATGAAAACTCATTAATTAAATCAAAAAAAAAATATGGGGTATTCCCTATATGTATAGTAACAGAAAAAAAGTTTTATAATTTTTCAAAAAAAAATTAGAGTAGTCAAGTAAAATCAGAAAACAACAAGACACGACAGTTTTGTAAATCTGAAATCACAAACACTGCAGTACAAAAACAGCAATATCTCACAAACCGTAAATCGAAATTGAAATCCGCCAAAAGGGTAATGTTACCGCTGATTTCGGTGTGGGGGTAAACAGATAGAATTTGTAAGTCCGAGAAAAACCTGAACAGTTGACTCAGCCTTCTTGCTCCCGCCGCAACCTGCAAGGAAGTGCGAGACACCGGGGTTGATTCCGGCGACGCACCCTCCGACGGTCTTGTCAGTAATCAGTAAAGATTAAGAAAGAGCTTAAGTGGTGAAGAAGTCATTAACCTGGTCATGGTGGTAGAGGGGTGATATTTATAGTCGCCTTTGGAACGGTTAGGGGCCTGATTTCCTGCTTAACAGCAAGGAGGAAAATCCTCCCATTCTGTTTTGGGAAATTAGCCCATGATTCCCGGTGGGAGCAAATCAGGGCTGTTGATTTGGCTAAATCAGGGATCCTGATTTGCCCCTTGTTGATTTGGGTTCGCTTTGGGTCGGGACCCGAACCCAACAGGTGTGGATCCGTTTGCGGGTTATTGGATCTGTGAGAAGAAGATTCAGTACCCACCTTGGGTCCACTTGAATGTGAAATTACTGTTTTACCCCCGAACATCAAGATTCGTGCCCAATCTGGACGGCTCCGATTTAACCCCATTTTTAGCCATATCACGAGCCCCCCACTCCTAAAGACTGAGCGTGATCAGACTTTGAGGAGTAGTTTAACTGTTTTAGTGGCTGGTGGAGTTGTATCGGTGTCCGAATGGAGGATTTCGAATCTCGAAGGGGGTAGTGAGGTAATTTTTTGATGCCGCTTGCTGTTCTCTGGTCACATCGGGTATTTGAGGGTTTTTATCTATTTTTTCGGACTATTTATTTAATTTTGTGACGTGTTCACTAGTCGTTCGGGGGCCTTTAACAGTACATTCCAGGCAGTAATTGTTCGTTCAGGGGTTCGAAAATGGGCTCCCAAATTTTCAATTATTTTCCAGAATTTTTAGTTAATTTTCCCGAATTTTTAGCAATTTTTTCGCAATTTTTAAATAAATAAAACGATTTAAATAAATAAAAAACGATTTAAATACCGATTAATGACGTGGCTCGTTCTGAGTCGTTGATCATGGACGAGCACAAATTTCGAAAAGATCTGATGGCTGTTACCGCTCGGCAGCGTTTTTTTCCGTTTACGAGCTCGGAAAGGCGCTTGCTCGGCTGCCGACCGGAGGTAGGGGGTTCGGCAGGCCGAGCGACATGGCGCTATCTGAGCTGTCGGACGCTGGTGCGCATCTCGAGACCGGTGCGGTTCCCAAGAAAACGCTATCTTGTCTTTTAGCGCACGTGGCGCAATCTGGGCTATTCATCATTGGGAGCGCGAATTTCTGAGAGATCCAACGGTCTAAGTAGCTCGGTGTCTTTTTTCTCCATTTACCAGCTCGGGAAGGCACTTGCTCGGAAGCCTACCGAGGAAGTGTGGCCTCGGTCGTCCGAGCGGCGTGGCGCTATCTGAGCTGTTGGATGTTGGCACGCATCTCGAGACTGGCGCAGCTCCCAAGAAAACACTATCTTGTCGTTTAGTGCTCTCGGCGAGATCTGGGCCGTCTGATCGAGATCAGGCGTGAAAGTTGAGGGGAAAGTGAGTTTTCCCCGTTTACACGCTCGGGAAGGCACTTGCTCGGTGGCCGACCGAGGGCCTGTGGTTTTGGCAATCCGAGATGACTCTGTTCCCAATGGTATTAATGGTGCTTCGGGACTTGCGCGGCGTTCCGCCTTCCCAAGGTCATTACGGACAACTCCCTCAATTAATACGCTGCGTTTCAACTTCCGAGGGTCATAATGGCTGGTTCTTAGAGGCAGGCTATAAGTACCCCACTCCCTTTGTCATTTCAATCACCATCACCATAGAGTTTGAGACCTCGGAGGTATCTGCCTTGGGTAGCTTCTCTTTTGAGGTCCGGGGGGGTGGTTGCTCTTCTGCCTGGTTTTCCCTCTGTTCCTGACGGCCCCAAAGTGGATGTCAGGAGCGGGGGGGGGGGGGGGAACGAGGCAGTAGTGGCGACGACCATAGTCCGGACCCGAGGGATGAGTTACTTCAGAAGGACGGGTGGTCGCCCTGTTGTCTTGTTCTTTTCCCGTTCCTCACTGCTCCGAAGGGGATGTCAGGAGCGGGAGGGAATAAGGCAGTAGTGGCGACGATCATAGTCCGGACCCGGGGTGTGGGCTACTTCGGAAGGACGGGTGGTCGTTCTTCCACCAAGATCTTCTGCTTTCTTTGGTCGCTCTGAAGTGGGTGTCTAGGTAGGCGGAGATCTTGGTGGAAGAGGTGATGATCCATGTCCGATGCCGATTTCCGGACCATCTGAGTCCGTTTGTTGCAACTGTGAAGGCGCTGTTGCCAGAGTCCTCTGACAAGCCGAGCCTTCCAGTTGCAACCAACTAGCTCGGAATGGTGCGCTTCTCCACCATGAGTCGTGGCTCGGGCTTCCGGACCGTCCGAGCCCGTTGTTAGCAACTGTGAAGGCGCTGTTGTCAGAGTCCTCTGACGAGCCGAGCCTTCCAGTTGCTACCAACTAGCTCGGAATGGTGCGCTTCTCCTGATCTCTGAGTGTTGATGGGCCCCCTCCCATCTCTGTCTTCCTTCCGGGCTGATGGCTTCTGATGGATGTCAGCCCGGAGGAGTTAGAGATGGGGGGAGTGCCGATCTATTTTTTGACCGGGGCCCGTGGGTCGGCGGAATACCGACTAAGACACGGGACCTGGGGGGTGCTCGCCGAGGGCGGTGCCTTAAAACTTTGAATCAAAATTTTTCCTGGTTTCTCTAGACATAGGTGGAGCGTCCGAGGGTTCAGTCGTCCGAGCGACGTGGCGCACCCTGAGCCGTTGGATGATGGCGCGCATCTCGAGGCGGGCGCAGCTCCCAAGAAAACACTATCTTGTCGTTTAGTGTTCTCGGCGAGATCTGGGCCGTCTGATCGAGATCAGGCGCGAAAGTTGAGGGGAAAGTGAGTTTTCCCCGTTTACACGCTCGGTAAGGCACTTGCTCGGATTCCGACCGGACCCTATTGCCGGCATGTTCGGGTTGCTTGTAGCTCGGAATCAGATCCCCTGGAGCCGAGCTAGTTGACTTGGTGATGGAGACAGTGGTGATGGGCCTTCGCGACGTTTCGAGAGCAGCCCAAAAGTCGCAAACTTTCGTTTGGAAGTCCAAGGGACATCCCATTTTTACTATAAATTTTCACCCCCCCCTTAGACCAAGTCTCACTTTTCACTTTTACTCTCTCTCTTCAGTTTCTACTTTGCTTCGAAGTTTTTAGCTCTTTGGTGGCGTTGCTAGCTGTCGCGATAGCGTTCCTTGTTTCCGGCGAACTTTCCGACCGCACCTGTCACTTCAAGGTCAGTCTCTTTCCCTTCTCTTTTAGGAAAAATGGTTAAGATTTCGGCTGAGACCCCCGCCTCGGAGCAAGCCATTGGCCGAGGGGATAAAGGGAAGGGAGTAGTGGAGCCGAGCGAGCAAGACGTCGTTCGTCCGGATAAAGAGGGCGAAGTGGCTAAAGTGCCCGAGGAAGTCGTGGTGGAGTCCCGAAAGGGTAAAGCCGTGGTCACGATAGTGGAAACACCGAACAGAGCGGGGGCGTTCGGTCGGCAGCCCATCGCCCTGTCGAGCGTGGGAGGCGTCCGGGATTATGCCGAGGATACCTTGGAGAGAGTCACTCAAGGTACGGCTAAGCTGGTGGAGGAGAACGAGCCTAGGGAGCTGTCCGAGGTGGACCATAGGATCTCGACTCTTACCGAGACCGATCTTCGTCTGATCCGAGAGGGTTTCCGGATCCCGCTTGAGTATGTACTGCTCCTTCCTGGGCCGGGATTCCGAGCCAACACAAAGTCCTCGTCGGACGTATGTGTCTTTCCGGTCGACTCCCTCATTGCCGGACTCCGCTTTCCCCTCCACCCGTTCGTGGTTGAAGTCCTGGTCTGGTACGGTTTGAGTCCCGCCCAACTGATGCCGAACACATGGAGGCACGTCGTGGCGTTCGTCCTTCGATGCCAAGAGGTCGGCGCCAAGTCGACTATGTTCCTCTTTCGGAGTCTCTTCCGACCTTGCCAGCCGAGGCGGGACGAGCAGAGGTTTTTCCTTTCTCCTCGGACGGGAGTTAAGTTGATCGAGAACCCGGACTCGATCAAACATTGGAAGGAGAAGTACTTCCTCGTCCGAGCTCTGACGCCATGGGTGATACCGACGGTTTGGGCGAAGGAAGGTCTACCCAAGCGGACCAAGAGAGAGGCGCCGCTGAGTGATGAGGACAAGGAGGTCCAGAAGAAGCTCCTTGCCCTGCCAGCGCTAAGCTGGAAAGATATTACGGAGGAGCATCTGTTCCGTGGGGGTCTCAGTCCGATCGACCCTCGTATGCTTCTGGTATTTGTACTCTTTGTTTAAAGTTCATGAAAATTTTTCTAAGTTTTTTCATTCGGCTTTTGCAGAGACGATGAAGCTTGATTACAAGGCTCTGGTGACGAAAGGCAGGGCAGAGCAGGAGAAGAAGAAGAGGCCGTCGGCAGCGCCTCAGGATAGCCGAGCTTCGAAGAAGCCCTCGGTTGTGAAGGCTGCCGATCAGCCGAAGCTCGCGGTCCTCAAGGAGGGGGAGATCGAGGTCCTTGTCTCTCCGACGAAGGTAGTGGTCCCCGAGCAGGGGGGGTCGTGGTCTCCGATCCCCTCGCCTCGGATGCACCTGCACCGACCCCGAAGGCGGATGCTCCCGGTTCGTCGAGCAGCGTGTTCGGGGTGAAGGATGCGCTGTCCCTCCCAGTTCCGCCCCTTACCGCCGATGCGGAGAAGATCTTGACCGAGCGTCATAAGCAGATCTTCGTCCCCGACTGGCAGGTGATGAACGTCGATGGCTTCTTGGGCGACGGGAACATCTGCATGGAGGCGGTGAGGCACCTGCCGACCCCGAAGGATCGAGCGACCCTGAAGGAAGGGATGGCAAGGGACGCCGTGATGCAGATTGCCCGGAATACCATGTCGGTAAGTAGGCCGAGCTCTTCTTCGTCCAAATTTCTTCCTTAGAATTTCTCCAAGTTCTTGGATTCGGATTTTAACGTGTTGTTCTCTTTCAGACCCTCTGCCACTTCAATTTCCTGGTCGAGGAGTTGGCGAACAAGGAGCAGGAGAAGGAGCGGGAGAGGGCGGAGCGCGTCAAGGTCGCGAAGCAGCTTGATGCCGAGCTGCTTCTCTCGACCAAGAGGGCTGCCGAAGTAGGAGGGTTGGAGAAGCAGCTGGCCGACGCCATTCAGCTATCAAAGGACACGGCGGCCAAGCTTGAGGCCTCGGAGAAGGAGGCGGCCGAGCTGAAGGATACGATGGCCAAGCTCGAGGCGTCGGTGAAGGAGGCAGCCGAGCTGAAGGAGGAGCTGGCCAAGGCTCGGTCGGAAGCGGAGGAGGCTCGGAAGAGGGCCGAGAAGATGAAGGCCAAACACCTCAGGAAGGTGAAGAAGGTGAAGAAGGTCGTGCAGGAGGAGGCCGCGCAACACATGCTCCAAAACATGATGGATGCCTATGGTCGAGCCTTGCAACATGTAGCCGCCAAGAACCCGGGCTTCGACACGTCCTCCTACAACTTTTATGACCTCGTGGAAGGGGAGGAGGGCGTCCCCGAGGGGTTGCTCGATCCTGAGGGGGAGACGGAACCCGTCGAGGACCCATGGAAGGCCGAGGCCGAGGTCGAAGAGGAGGACGACTCCGAGGAGGAGAGCAGGAGCGAAGGCGGAGGCGGGGGCGATGGCGAGGACAAGGCCGGGGGGTCGACGGACCCGAACGACAAAAAGGTCGACCCCTGACTCGGTTGTCTTGTTTCTTTTTTGTCTTTGAGTACACTAGAATGTCGTCTATGAAGACCACCACAAATGAGTCTATGAATGGCCGTAGGACTCGATTCATCAAATCCATGAAGACTGCTGCAGCATTGGTCACTCCAAATGGCATCACCTGAAACTCATTGTACCCATGCCGTGTCTTGAAAACTGTCTTTGGTATGTCTTCCTCCTTGACACGGACCTGATGGTAACCCGATCGTAGATCGATCTTTGAGAACACTGCGGCTCCTAGTAGCTGATCGAACAAGTCGTCGATCCTGGGAATTGGATACTTATTTTAGACTGTGACCTTGTTCAATTCCCAGTAGTCGATACACATCCTTGATGACCCATCCTTCTTCTTGACCAGTAGTACGGGCGCTCCCCATGGTGAGGCACTAGGCCTGATGAGTCCATTCTGCAGCAATTCCTCTATTTGCTTCTTGACTTCATTCTGTTCCACTGGTGCCATATGATACGGTGTCTTTGATACGGGTGCACTGCCTGGCTGGATCACGATACTGAACTCCACATCCCTTGGTGGGGGTAGTCCTAACTCCTCCAAAAATACGAGTGGAAAGTCTGGTACAATGGGCATCCCTTTGAATTCCTTTGGCCTTTTACTCCCGGCTATAACCACCAAAATCTTCCCATTTTTCTTCTTCTTTTGAAACACAATTTCCTGTTTCTCGGGTATGGCTAGGGTCACCTTCTTTCCTTTGCAGTCGATATTCGCCTTGCACTTGGACATCCAATCCATCCTGATTATCACATCAGCTCCCACCAAACCCAATTCCAGCAAGTTTATACTCAAAGTTTCTCCTCGCATTTGGATTTTACAGTCCTTGTAACCTACATCCGTAGTGAGAGTTGCTCCTGATGGTGTAGCTACCATTAAAGATAACTCAGGGGGCACCTCCTGGGTGCGACATAACTTCTCTGAAAAAGACTTCAACACAGAAGAATGAGAGGATCCACTATCAAACAAAACATTGGCTTCCATTCTATTGACATCCAAACAGCCTATTACAAAAGAGTTACATTTCCACCAACTTCATTTCCATAGTTCAAGTACAAAGCAAATATACAATTACATTCCATTCGTACCCACAATCACTCCTTCATCTTCCTCGGCATTCTCTTCTAAGAGCACAAAGACGCGCCCCTGTCGGAAGGGCTTCTTCCCTTTGTTGTTGGTCTTCGGGGTGGGGGTGGTTGCATTGTTGTTCCTTCGCAGCTGGGGACAGTCTGTTCTATAGTGCCCATCCTTTCCACAATTGAAACATGTGACGAGGGTTGGCTGCAACCTCTGCTTCGGGTACTGGCTCCTCACATGTCCCAATTCTCCACATCCGAAGCACTTCCCCGGCCTTCTTGCTCCTGCACCATTATTTACCTTTTGAAACATTGGGCTGGGCTCATGCTTTCTGAAATTGGCTGCTGGCATCGGCCGCTTTCCTGTGTTCCAATTTCCTGTCTTGCCTCGCGGTGGCTGGTTCTGGTTCATATCTTGTTCGGTCACTGCTGCCCTCCTTACCAGCTTGTCGAACCTTCGGATACATAATGGCACCATCCTCATCCTTAGTGCCGGCTTTAACCCTTGCTCAAACCGTTTGGCCTTCTTTGCCTCATCTTGAACCATCTCCAGGGCGTAATGAGACAGTTGGGTAAACTTGGTCTCGTACTCCCGGACAGTCGTGTTTCTCTGTTGCAGATTCACAAACTCCATTGCCTTCTCCTCCTGAACGTCCAACGGGAAGTAGTGCTATCTAAATTCCTCTAGAAAGTCCTCCCAAGTGATCAGTCCTTCACCCAGTCTGCGCTTGACGAACTTCCACCACACACCAGCGTCCTTTTCCAAGAGGATCGTCGCGAGTCTCACCTTGCTCCCGTTGGGGATTTCCAGCACTTCAAAGACGATCTCGACCCGGCGGATCCAATTGCCCGCAGCAGTGAGGTCTACCTGTCATTCGAAAATAGGCGGCTTCATCATTTTAAAGGACTCCACCATCTTCACTGGATCGGGGACAGCATTCCCTACGTTGACCACATGGGCTATGGGTGGTGGCATGAAATTATGTTGTGCCTCCATAAAGGTGGCTATCGCCTGATACATGCGTGCAAACTCGGTCTCGACATTGAGGCCTACATTGTTGGCCCCAACCCCTTCATTTCCAGCTCTGTTTCTGCCACGGGTATTCCTCGACATCTAGATAATGAAATTTAATACATGGTGTCTAAGGTGATAAATATTACGATAGCAACATAAACTGAAATCAAGATCCATATAAATCAGAATATCATGCCCCATGCATTCATTAACAATAACCTTAGTAGTTTCATGCATTCATTAACAATAACCTTAGTAGTTTCATTAAAATAGTACACCCCCAAAACATCACAGCATAATAGTGGTACCAAGAGTTTGCAAAGAGAACAAAACACTCAAAATAAATACAAGTACAAATCATAGAAGGTAAAGAAGCCTAAGGAGTCTGCTGCCCGCCGCGTGGCCTCGCCTGGGCCTAGAGCTGGGCCACCTGGGCCCTCAGCAGCTCCATCCCCACCTCGAGTCACGCAATCTTCTCTCATGTCGAGTTTTGAGTCTTTTGATCTTGCGAGTGACCTTAACTTTGAACCACTCGACCCTGCTTACGGCCTCGACAAGGTCCAGCAGCTCGACTCCACACCTTTGGAGTCGGTCCTTTAGCATGCAGTGGCTGTACTGATAGATCGCAAATTCCATCAGCACCCAATCCAAGGTGCGCTGCACGGCGTCTGGCTGGGGAGGTGGTGGGGGAAGCTGCTGAGCTTCGGGATGGTTCTTCGCGTCGGAGAGCTCCCCGTCCTCAATCCCAGCTTCCTCCTCGAGCTTCTCGCCCTCCATCATCGGCTCCTCCTCCTCCAACATTGGTTCCTCCTCGTCCGAGGCTTCCCCTATCTCAAACCACAAGTTTTGTTCCGGGGCGTCGTCGTCAGCCATCCTGCGGGAGAAGACAAGGGCATTAGTATAGATATAGAAAATCATAAAACATAAGTTGAAAGTGCAACAATATGAATTACGATCACCAAATATCTATACTAAACTAACCCTACTGGGGCATCCAAGTCTAATCTCCTGTGGTGTTGGACTACAATTTGAAGTAAGCTCTGATACCAACTCTGTAGCGCCCCGAATTCCTAACTTAGGAACTCGTGACATACTCCAGGATCTTTCTTCAAATGAGTCACAACACAATAAAAATCATAGGAAATTAAAAACTTTTATTACATCAAATTGTAATTACAATCTCCATTGATTACAATGATTACAACAATCTTGATACATCATGAATATACAAGGAATTGGACAGTAAACTTTCACTTGGATGCTTTTCCCTGCTAGAGTTTTCCCGTGCCTCCCAAATCGGCGATCCTGCAACTTACAACTATGGGCATGTCAGTTGAATACAACTGACAAAATGTTATATTCGGCTATCATCTCTATGCCATAATATAACGATTCCAAACCTCAACAACCACAAATATTTGATGCAAAGAAAAAGTGAGCAAACACAAGTTTCGGTGTATGCCATGACCTAATCTAATGCACACACTATGCACACATGCTCCTAAAGCTAATGCGCGCTTGGTTGAAAGATATGCATCCCATTCTACACATCTCCCAACCAAACAATGTCCTTCAATTGATGGGGCTCGATCCTCGGCTATGCATCCTACTCTTGTGCTCTCTCCTGTATCTGATTCCAGTGATGGTGAGGCTGCAGTCGTCCGACTTACTCCATTCGCTGCAGTCAATAGTGGTGTCCATTACATCGTGTTTTACCCACTATGCCCGGGATCTCAGCCGCAGGCTTACTCCGTCACGGCTGGGGTTACAGTCACAGGTTTTGTAGTACCCCGTATTTTTAAATACTATTTTTTAGATTAGAAAATAAATTAAAATGATTTTCTGGAGATTTAATAAATATTTTTCTAAAGATTTATCTTTTACACGTGCAAATATTTTTGGTGTAAATATCCAATTTTATATTTTTAATAAATTTTCCTACTTATAATGGATTATATTCTAAATTTTGGGATTTTTCTGAGTAAAAAAACTATTTTTATAAATACCTCGAAAGAGAGGGGCTTTTATGTAAAAAGCCGTTTGGATCTCAAATAAATAATGAAAATTCGTTTTTACTGATTTTTGGGCTTTCCATGGTCATCATTGAAATTAAAATACATTTTAAATTTTATTTAGAGTCGATTTGGTGAAGATTTAAACAAATATGGTGTTTTTGCAAATATGAAATTTATGTTGGATCTTGTGCAAATATTTTTCTGGAAAGTAAAATTCAGATATTTTTATTGGAAAATATAATATGTATTATTATATATTATTTCTGAATTTTCTGGGTTTTTACGAATATTTTACGATGTATTTGCAAATATTACAAAAAGGGCTTTTGTGCAAAATTGCCACCCTGAGTACAAAATCTGAATTTTTCTTATTGCTGGGCTGTGCTGGATGGCTGGAAAACTCAGTGGTAAAAGGATTTGATTTGGTTTTGATTTATTTAACTTATTTTAACTAGGAAAGGTTTATATATGTAAAGTAATAATTTGTTAAAGGACTATTTTGCAAATGAGATTTTAAAACCCTAATTCTTCATTTCCGACTATATAAAAGGTGAAGTGCAGCCATATTTTGCTGCACAACACAAGGATTATTACTATTTTTATTTTCTTGGTGATTGAAAGAGAAGATCTTGGACTTCGCAAGGAAGGGTTTTGCTTATTCAATTGGATTTCTTCATTTGAGGTGAGTGATGTAAATTGTTTGTTGTTTTGTTTTTGTTTGTTCTTTAAATGTTGTATGTGAGTGATTTGTTGTCTTCTTTCATTTTGTGAATGTTATATGATGGATCTTGGGTGTTGAATTCTATTTGTTAGAAAGTATGCTAGGGTTTGGTATGAATATGTATGTAGGATGGATGAAAAATTGGATCTTTGAGAAGAACCCTAGATATTTGCATATGAATGATTTTAGATTTGTTGAAGAACCTAATATAAATTGTGAGTAGACCTTTTCTTTTGAATCATGACTGATTGAATTGAGTATGATAGATGTTATGCATTAATTAATTAACCGCGAATATTTTTGGACTATTGATGAGTTGGATGAATACAACTTGGCCATGTTAAGGATAAATTTGTTTTTGTTCATGAATCAACTATAGAGAATAGTTGAGATTGAGTTGAGAAATTTTGAGTATGAATAATGGTTTAGAGGACCATGTTTTGAGAATTTGAGTTATGATGATTAAATTTGGGGATTTATACATTTTGGATTTAATTTGGGAATTTGTGATTTTGTGAAAGATGTTGTTCGAATTTGGATTTCTCAAATGCTAAGTTTAAATCTGAATATTTTGGTATTGATATGGTTTGGAATATAAAACAAAGTTATTTTGATGTATGAATTATTATTAAAAACTCTAGTTTTGATATATGCACACCTTCATGTTTCGTTTTGAGGGAATTTATCAAAAAGCTATTTTTATCAATCCAAGTGGTTATGATTGGTTTTTATGGATCTTTGTATATCCTATAAGTTGTAATTGATCGTATCAGAAATATACTTTTAGAGATTTCGTTTTGTAAAGTAAATCTTTGTGTCGGTTGAATTTTGTACAACCAAAAGTATGCAATCTGTAGGTCGACAGTCGACTGGTATGACTTCTCAGTCGACTGGTACGACCCGGCTGCTGTTTTCAATAGTATTCTTGAAATTTGATTCTGGACAGTCGACTGGGGACCTTAACAGTCGACTGGTACCACTTAAAATTATTTTCTCGAAGTTATTGTATTTTTCACTCTGGACAGTCGACCTATACCCTTTTCAGTCGACTACTATACTTAGAATTATTTCTTAAAGGATTATTGAATTTTTTCTCTGGACAGTCGACCGATAGCTTTTGTAGTCGACTGATACTGATGTATCTTTATATTTTTGAATGTTCTTACAAATGATTTATTCTCTAAATGTTTTGATCTATAACGTACTATTCTAAATATTATTGTTTCCACAGAATATATGTTTTTAAGATATTTCATTGTTGAATTTGGATTATGGAATTTTATAAAGATTTGGGTTTGTTGATTGGAGAGGTTTCTCCCTTTGATCGTTTTGACGATGGATTAGTGAGTTTTGGTCTTGTTGAGATCTCTAGGAGTTGAGTGGGAGTCCTGTGAACCGGCAGTTGAGATTTGTTGAGTTAGACCTGGGGGGTCTTGGTTTAGTTGTTGTTGAGTATTTAAGTCCGGCAGGATACACTAACTCTAGAGATGGGGATTTTGTGTTTTAATAATAACCAACTTAAGGACAGGCACTAGTGGGGATATAATGGAACTTGGGAAACGTAAGTATAGGCTCATGGTTTTGTTAGTCTAATAGATGCGTTCCAGGACTGTTTGTTGTTCTGTCTCGAGAGAACATTTGTGTGTTCACGTGTCGAGGGTTTGCAGGCCTATTCACGGAGCATGCAGGGTGCATTCGTATGTCGAGGGTCGGCAGACCTATTCACGGAATGTACCTGGTGTATCTGCACGTCGAGGGCCTTGCAAGCCTATTCGTGGGGTACACGGGTTTGGGACATGATTCTCCGGTTGTTTTTAAGCTATCTTACATGATGCTTGCGCGTCGAGGGCTGTGGTGCCTATTCGCGGAGTATTCTGGATCTTGTTTCCCATCACCGTAGTAGGATTAGTTGCATAACGAGGGATTATCTCTATAAAGTGGAGATCGTTAAGGGCTTGCACCGGACCTATGTACTATGGAATGCATAGAATCCGACAAGTACGCATTAGAGAGTCAGCATATAGATTGTGTTTTCTTAACTTGGTTTTATGCTTGTGTTTTCCTGTTTTCCTACACTTGACACTTAGTCTAGCTTCACTTGTAGTTTTCATTCCATGATGTTTTTATGCTTTACTTACTTGTTATTTCTCATTCATTTATTATTGTTGTTAATGCATGTTGTAGATGACTCAGTATATTATGATTTAATTATGTTGTTTGTTTTTATGTCACTCACACCTTTATGGCTGACCCCTTTAGTTTTAGGGGTTAGGGATCATCTCTAGCCTCATGTGTTACAGGTTGTTGCTTAGAGTTTGGAGGTTTGGATGCTTGAGATAGTTTTGAGATAAATTAATATAATAGAGATTTTGTGTAAAATTTGTAAAAGAAGTGTTGTAAAAATAAAAGTTTGTAATTCAAGGTGTTTTGTATTCCGCTGTGTTTGTAAATGATTGTTGTAACAAAAGTTTGAAATAAAAATTATCTATGTTTTTGGCTATGTGTACTATTACATTGAAGTTGATGCTGAGAATTGTGCCACGTATTTTCTAAGATATTATATTAGAAATTCGAGGCGCTACAGGCTTACTCCGTCACGAATAGACCCATGGTATGTTGCTTTATCTACATCTCCCCGGACCTCACCAAAAGCTAATATATGGACACCAGGGCTCATTGCCGAAGGACCTAGAGCCTTCCTCGTAGAGTCTCGCTCACCGGGCCTTTCTCTAATCCTCCTGCCCGCATTGATCAACGAAGGACCTGACGGATATATAGTTTTCCAAACTCCTTTACCCTTGTCCTTACACTAGAACAGAACTTGCAGTCGAGATGACGTCAACACTCCAAACCTCCTCAAAGGTTGTTACGGACATAAAGGCATCCATGCCGAAGACAGTGGAGCCCCCACAGAGTTTCACTCCCCAGGGCAGCTCGGGGTCCCTGTCCGCATTAAACGAACCTAGGATTTAGCCAGGCATGATGATGCCATGCGTCCCTCTGACAGGCGAACACCCTCGCTAGTTCCTGTCCTTACATTCAACCAAGACCCGATCTAGTCCTACCAAAGTATCAATGCTACCCCACTCCAAGATTAAAGATAAGATTAATTACACGATCACTAGCATTTCTTTTATCACCCGATTTCTAAAATCTATAACTCTAGACAATCTCTAATCCTCTTTCATTTTTCTTATTAGATGTATGAACCTTTGGGTTAGAACTATCTCATATTACCCATTCCCTTAGTTAGGTGATCTATCTACCATTTTCAATCCCTAACTTGGTAATCAACTTAGCTTGCAATGAACAATTAGTTAAGTTCTACTTGTAGACTCTTTCTAGTTAGTTACCTTTATTATTAATGGATCTTAACCCATCCCACAATAGGACTCAACTATCCCTCAAGTCCGGCCCAAGGGTTGGCCCGCCTCGACTTACACTTGGCACGAACCAACGGCGAACCGACTCCGTCGATTACAGCAACTGCCATCTACGCTTGGAGATCGATCGCAACCTCGGCCCGACCAACAAGTAGCTCCCACTAAACTTCACGCTCCACGGTCCTCGACAAGTGGTAGCTCCAAACACAGCCATGAAATCCATTCACGCACGGCGAGTACGTCGGTGCACGAGTCATCTCCTCCAACGCGTTCGATGCGACATTCTACCCGTCTAGATTTGTCAACAAGGCTTAATCCTAGAGTCTCAATACTCAACCGATGTATCCCAACAAGGTATACTACACTAGGAGTAAGTTCTAACCCATGAATACACAAAAAGGGGTGTTAGAAGCCCTAAAAATGATAATTATAATCCCAAACAGAAAGCATACATTTGCTATTTATGCCAAAACAGAGTCATTCCCGATCCCGTTTCTTTAAAGAATGGCAATTGGAGCTCCCATGCTTCTACTCAAGGTGGACATCAAGTATAAGTACACATTGGGCATGAATTTCATTCCCAAAGTGGTCAACAACAACACCCTAACATCCATTACAATTTCTACATCAAAACAGTGAACAACATTGTCTATATTGAGGTCTCAAGCAATTATGAGCTACTCTTAGCAAGGAACTTTAGATAATTTAAGTCCTAACTCATATCCACATCTATAACATGATTTGTAACCTCAAACAGCAACTCAAAGCTAATATTCTACAAGTTCAAACTCATTTCCATGGACGTGGTGCAAAACAGTGAGCTCTATGATTCACTGTGTTTCTGTCGTCACTTGCAAAATTCATATAAATTCGTACACTTATCCAAATCATGATTTCTTAGACATTCCAGAAATTTCTGTGTGTCTACTACAACTTCCTAGTTTCAAGGTTCCTCAGATAAGGTCGTTTACATTCTCTTATGGTTCCATCTTTAACATGTATACAGATTTCCAGAATAGCAGATAACATTAACACAGTCATGAGATAAAATTAATTTAAAATAGCATATGCTGTCAGAACTTTATGAAATTTTAGAATCTAGCTCCTCACACATGATGTTACAACACCTTCAAAAATCCGATGATTCTACCATGTGTATCTTTAGTTATGTCTCTTTGAATGTCATCTAGAAACAGAGTAGTAACAGCAGCAGTTCCGTTTATTAAAATAACTAGCTGAGTTAGCATGATTTTATTAACATAGTTACAGTGGTCCAAAATTCATGAAATTTGCAACATAGGTCTTAGATACATTCAACATTGACATACTAAAATTTTAGATCATTCCTATAAGCATGCAACAAGATACAAGTCACTTTTCTCACAACAGTAACAACAAATTCTGTTTCTTTTCCTTCTGACCAGCATGCAAGTTTGTATTTTATTTAATAGAAGAAAAATTATAAAAATCTAGATAAATTACTGAAGGTACACGACACAAGAATGACAATCACGTAAAATTTTCAAGTCATTCTAACCAGGAGTTTTCAAGTTATGAGCTACGGACTGACAGCAAAGATTTCAGCTTTTAACAGGATTTTCTGTTTTTGGATTTCTTTATACAAAACGAGTTTATTGATGTTCAATTTAGAGCATGGATGTCATTTTTCAATCATTACAATCATTATTTAACAAACAAAAACAAATATAGAGGTTAGAAACACCCACCTTGATGATATGGTGAAAATGAGGTCCTACAAGCTCCTTACTTCAAGATTGACCTTCTTGCTCCTAGTTCCTTGCATTCTTGGCTTCTTGGCTCCTCCTCCTTGGATTCTCTTCTTCTCCTTACTCCAAATTAGTAGCAAGGTCTCTATAACTCTTTTTATTTTCTTCTCTTGAGTGTGGAAGTTGTAGGAGGTGGAAATGAGAAGTGGAGATGAGAAGGGTTTAAAAAAGCAAATGAGGGGAAGGTAGAGGGGGTTTGGCCAGAAATGGGGCATGGGAAATAGGGGGGAATCTCCTCTTTGATTGGGTCTTGAGAGAGGTGGAGTGTAGGAGGGGATAAGGCTCATAGTTTTTCACATCTCATCATGAGATGTTTGAATTCAAATACTCCACCAAAAAGAAAACCTAGCTCTTTTTCCCTCCTTCCCTTCCTCTAGTGTGGCCGGCCAAACACTTGGGTTCCTTTCATTTTTTTGTTTGTTTGTTGTTTTTTTTTGTTTCATTGGGCTTCTTAAGCCCAAACTCAAGAATAAACCATATATGCATATATATGTTCATAGGCATAGTTGGTGGTTATTAGTAAGAAAATATAAATATAATTTCTTCAATAAAAAATTATAGTTTTATAAATAGTAGAATTTAGTTTGTTTGTAAAACATATTCATCAAAATTAGGGTCGTTACATACCCAATACCCACAATCCCTCTGATTTAACCCAAATCCATATACCCAATACCCCGAAACCTCCCAAACCAGACCCACTTCCCTATTTTCCCACAAAAAAAAAATCAAAAAAAGAAAAAATCAAAAAAAGAAAAAAGAAAAAAAATTCAAAAAAAATAAAATTCGTAGGTACTTGTATCTTTTCATGGAGCCTCTATTTCCTCAGTATCTTCCACTTCGTTCCTCCTCCATATTTAAACAGCAGCAGCGCCACCTTCATTCTGCCTCCGACTTCCCATCTTCTCCCAGCATCATTCTTCAACCTACCCCACCTCTACTTCCGCCACCGGCAGCACCATCCTGCCCGCTATCCCGATCCAGATACCAGCAGCATCTCCCTCCTCATTGTGCTCTCAGTCACAGCAGCACTAGCCCTATACCTCCTCACAATGCTTCTTCCTTTACATCCTGGCCATACTCCGTCACTCCAGTCTTGTCGTCTCCTGTTGATTGGGCTAATCTTCAGTAATGCCTCACTCAGTCGGAACTACAGTTCATGGGTCAGTCTAAAGCTCCTTCATTCTCTGCTACTCCCGGTATGAATTTGTTTTGGATTTTAGATTCTGGTGCATCACATCATTTCATTAGTAATCAGACATTGTTCACTACCTGCACTGCACTTCCCTCTCACTCTCCATCTCTACACACAGCTGATGGCTCACCACTTCTCGTTACACACTCAAGGGCAATTAGCTCTCCCACTCTCACGTTACATTATGTTCTTTATGCTCCTCATTTATCGATAAATCTTATTTCTATTAGTGCGTTGTGCGATAGTGGAATTGTCGTTGCTTTTGACTCTTACGGTTGTTCTATTAATGATTCATGCACCGGTCAGGACTTTGGGCGTGCTAGTCGTCAGGGTCGTCTATATCATCTTGATTTTCTTCGTGCACATTCCTCTTCTTCTAGTTTTGTCGGTATTGTTTCCTCTGATGTTGATCTGTGGCATAGATGTTTAGGTCATATTAGTGCGTCTCGTCTCTAGACTTTAGCCCGTAGTGGTGCCCTTGGTCCTCCTAATTTTAAACATTTATCTGATTATCAGGGTTGTCATTTGGCCAGACACAGTGCACTACCTTTTAGTCACAAAAGTACTTCTCGAACCACCCATCCTTTTCAACTTGTTCATTTTGACATATGGGGACCCTCTCCTGTACTTTCCTTGAAAGACTATCTCTATTATGTTGCCTTCATCGATGACTTCACTAGACATACATGGATTTTTCTTATGCGTTAGCGATCGGAGATACCTGATATTTACCAGTTCTTTACAACTATGGTTCACACTGAGTTCGGTGTGCGCATTAAGAATTTCCGATTAGGCGGTGCTCGTGAGTACACCTCCACCACTATGAGATCGATTATTCAGTCTCAAGGCACCCTTTTTCAGTAATCATGCCCTCACACACACGAGCAGAATGGTGCAGCTGAACGCAAATATCGTAACATCCTTGAGACGGCTCGTGCTCTTTTACTCTCCTCTTCTGCTCCTTGTTCTTTCTAGGCTGAAGCTGTCATGATCTCTGTTAGTCTCATTAACATTACTCCCTCATCTGTCCTAGCTGGTACGATGCCTTATGAGGCTCTTCATCACTCACCCCCCGACTACAGTATGCTCCGTACTTTTGGGTACACCTATTATGTCATTCTCCCTCCCACTGAGCGCATGAAGCTCTCTGCTCGTGCGACTAATGTAGTACCCCGTATTTTTAAATACTATTTTGAGATCTGAAAATAAATTAAAATGATTTTTTGAAGATTTAATAAATGTTTTTCTGAAAATTTATCTTTTTACACGTGCAAAACACGTGCAAATATTTTCTTGAAAAGTTCAAAAGCCAAAATTATTTTGTGGAAAATCATTATTTATTATTTGGGATTTATTTGTAATTTTTCTATATTTTCTGATATTTATTGGACCTATTTACAATATTATGAAAAGAAGGATCTTTTTGCAAAATTATCATTTTGAGGGATGAAAGTGCAAACTTACTTTTCTGGACTTTTCAAACAGTGCCAAATGAAAATAAATTGTTCATTTTGTTTTTAAATCTCAATTAAATTGGTTTTATCAAGTTTTCAAGTGTAGGGATCTATTTATGTAAAGTTATATTTTAAAAGGATTATTTTGCAAATGTGTTCAAAACCCTAATTCTCCTAATTCCGGTCTATTTAAAAGGTGGAGTGCAGCCGTCTTTCGCTGTACAACACAAAAGATTCATTGTTTTATTTTTCTTGGAGATTTAAAGAGAAGATCTTGGATTTCTTGCAAAGGAGAGGCTTTTTCCTATTTCTATCTTGCCTTCATTTGATCTCTTCAACAAGGTGAGTAACTTATTTTGTTTTATTTTGTTTTGTGCATGTTGTAAGTTGTTTTGTTTTGTTCTTGGAATGTTGTATGCGGTATTTTACCTACTAGAGAGCATGTTAGGGTTTGAGTATGAATATGTACGTAATGGATTGGATGGATTGATGAATTAAAATTGGATCTTTTGAGAAGATCCCTAGTTATTTATGAGTAGAGTTGCATGTTGATGATTTTGGATTGTTAGAAAACCTAATATAAATTGTGAGTGGACTATTTCTTTTGGGTTATTACTGATTTGATTGAGTATGGTGAAAGTTATGCATTAATTGATTAAAGATGAGATTTTGGGACTATTGGTGAGTTGGATGAAAGCAACTTGGCCATGTTAATGATAAATTTGTTTATGAATCAACTATTGAGAATAGTTAAGATTGTGTTTGAGGAATCAACTATCCTGCAGTCCTTACACCTATTGTTCCCCTACTGAAACACCATTTGCATCCCCACAGCTGCCAGCAACCACCCCACCGACACATGCACCCACTCTACCGTCCTCACCTCCACACCCTGTCAGTCCACCACCGCTTCGTCAGTCTACACGTTCCACTTCTGATATCCCTCCGATACGTTATACACCTGATGCCACTGGTCCTTCCGATCAGTTTTATTTTACCACCCTAACTTCCTACTCACCACAGTTTCATGCATATCTCATTGCTATACACTCTACACGTGAGTCCATAACCTATCAGAATGCAATTCAATATCCCGAGTGGAGAAAAGCTATTGCAGAGGAATTCAGTACATTTGATCAAACTAGCACTTGGGATGTCGTTCCTCTGCCAGAGGGCGTTCAGCCGATTAGCTGCAAGTGGATCTTCAAGGTCAAATATCAACCTGATGGATCTATTGAGCGACACAAGACTCGTCTAGTAGCCCGAGAATTTACTCAGAATCATGGCATTGATTATGATGAGGCATTTGCTCCCTTTGCACAGATGATTACTGTTCACACTCTTCTTGCTGTTGCACCCATCCGTCAGTGGACGTTATACCAGATGGACGTGAAGAATACTTTTCTTCATGGTACCTTATCTGAAGTTGTTTATATGGATCCTCCTCCTGGTCTCCCTGCTCATCCTCGTCATGTTTGCCGGCTGCGTCGGGCTATATATGGTCCGAAGCAGGTCCCTCGAGCCTGGTTTGAGTGTTTTCTCCTTGTCATCACCAAGACTAGTTTTAGTCAGAGTTTTCAGGACCATTCTATATTTATGCGGTCATCACCGCAGGGGAGGGTACTTCTACTACTCTATGTTGATTATATGACCATTATTGGGGATGACTCCACAAGCATTGCATCCACCCAAAAATATCTTCACTAGCAGTTCCATATGAAAGACCTTGGCAGACAACATTATTTTTTGACTTTAGAGATTTCTCATGGATCTCGGGGGAATACTCATTTCTCAACAGAAATACACATCAGATATTATCTCCGCTGCATGTCTCTCTGACAGTCGATCGTCCGATACACCCTTAAAGCTTTATGTGAAGCTTCGTCCCACAGATGGTGAGCTCCTTCCTGATCCCACTAGATACAGGCAAATTGTTGGACAGCTTGTTTACTTATGCATGACCAGACCCATATTGCTCACGCAGTTAGTATTGTTAGTCAGTTTGTTTCCGCTCCTACATCAGTTCACTACGGTGCTCTTCTTCGGATCCTCAGATATCTTTGGGGCACTATCACTTGCTCATTATTCATGCATTATACATCCAAACTAGAGCTCAGTGCATATTTTGATTCAGATTGGGCAGGTGATCCTACTACCAGACAGTCTACCACAAGTTTCTGTCTATTTCTTGGTGATTCGCTGATCTTATGGCGAAGCAAGAAACATGCAGTTGTTGCATGTTCTTCCACCGAGGCTGAGTACAGAGCAATGATAGTTATTACTAGAGAGATTGTTCAAGTTTGTTGGCTGTTATCAGATATGGGTCACTCTTTCAGGAGCTACTCCTCTTTATTGTGATAACCGGAGTGCACTACACATTGCAAGCAATCCGTTCTTCCATGAGCGAACGAAGCATATAGAGATTGATTATCATTATGTCCGTGAGCACTTTGAATCAGAGACCATTTCACTTCATTCTATTACCTCGTCACAGCAGACGGCATACTTCTTCACCAAATCTCATACTGTTAAGAGATTTTGATATTTAGTGGGCAAACTCACACAGTTTGACCCACCGTGAGTTTGAGAGGGGGTGTTAGATATTATAGTCCCACATTAGGTATTGTGCTAGCTTTGTATTTGGTTCACTCCTATATATAGGAGATATTGTACTAAGTTATTTCTCAATTCAATAATCAGTATTGTTTTCATCTCTCTGATTTATCTTAACAATAAGCAAACAAACTATAACAAATTCTTTATGTGGTTATTCCTGAATAGAATGTTCTTTGAATTACACATCTCCTTGCTGAATTATAAGATATTTTCACGTAGTTTATTTAGGGCACTGTTTCCGTTTCATTGCGTATAAGGTACTTCAAGTTCAATATTATACCTGGTCAATTTTTAGGCCTATCTTCCATTAGATACGATCCTCGATGCCAGACATATAGAAGGCGATACAGTTGTTTTTGTCTAATTTTTTTTCTTCTTTCAGTCACATTGATCTGTATATTTGGTTAAAGATATTTACTTCTAGGGCTTCCCTCATACTGTAGTGTAAAGCAGGAGTGTTGATATACAACTAGAAAGCAAAAAAACAAAAAAAAGAAAAAAGAAAAAAGAAAAAAAAGGAAGGCTAAAATGTTTCTTTCGTATACTATCAGATCATCGATTATAATATTATTGCTGATACCCCCCCCCCCCCCCCCAACACACACACAAAATAATAATAAAAATAATAAAAATGTTATTTGTTCTCCTTACTCTTACCTAACTGTTCATCCTTTCCAAACTTCTCTCTCTCTCGGAAGTTTCTCCAAAGTGTCTGGAGACACTTACTGTTCTTCAGGTATGGTCCTCCCCTCTGTCTCCCCCTTTCATTATGCTTTGCAACCTATATCGGTATCCCCCATTCATCGGCGGCAGATTACCCGGGATGATCACAGGTATCCTCCTTTGCGTCAATCGTCCCAGTGGTCTGTCCGTCCATATGCTGATATTCATGTAGGGTCTCCGGCCTTCAATTCCGCTTTCAATGATCACCCAACCAACTTTTCCCAACCTGTTAAGGTTCCTTCTTCTGAGAAGAGATCCAAACCTCCCCCTCCCCTATTATTACGTTCTAGTGCTCGTCTAAAGGCAAAAAAAAATTCTCACTTATTGTCTGCTTCTAAAGCCTCTTTAGCGGCTCAAATTTGTAATCTGGAGATCCCTCCACTGACCCGACATTTTAGGGACAATTCCCTTTTGGGATCTGTGTATCTGGTGCATTTTGACTCGATTTCTTCTTCAGAATTTCTCCAACTAGCTTCCAAGATGGGCTTCGCGTTGAGCTCGAATCTCCTCATGGAATTCGATGCTTTCCGTGACCTGGAAATCTCAAGAGCTGTTCAGTCCAAACATCTTTATGATTAGTGCTTCTTGGAACATTCGGGGGCTCCATTGTCCTAGTAAACAACAATTTGTGTTTCACCTTATCACGTCTTCTCGCTGTGATATGATTTTCCTTTAAGAGACCAAATTAGATTCCACTTCTCCCTCTATCCTTCGATCCATTGGGGGCTCTACTATTTCTAAGTGGATCCCTCTAAATGCTATTAGCACACGTGGTGGTATCCTTTTTGATTTTAAGTCTTCCATCTTTTCCCTTATTTCGGTTCGTAGGCTCAATTTTTTCCTTATCGTTTGTCTTCACTAGTTTGAATTCGACTGTCCTCTCCATGAGGTTTCTGTTTACGCTCCATCCACGGCCGACTGTCGGCCCATGTTTTGGACCGAATTTCAATATTTTCTTCCCAATACCAACGGCTTTTGGATATTTTGCGGAGACTTTAACGTTACCCATTTTTCCAATGAAAGAACGGGGAATGCTTCCATTCATTCTGATTCCCTCCACTTCAACGACTGCATCCGTAGTCTCAACCTCTCCGATATTCCTCTCAATGGGAGATCCTTCACCTGGTCTAATATGAGGCTTATCCCTTTGATGACGAAACTAGATCGTTTCCTTGTTTCTCAAGATTGGATCTCTTCCTTTCATAATTCCTTCGCATGGTCCCTTTCTAACCCCTCTTCTGACCATGTGCCTATAGTGCTACACTCAAATTTCAATTTCTCTAAACCATTCAAATTCCGCTTCGAAAAGTTCTGGCTTCAGGATCAAATCTTTGTTAATATGATCACGGAGTGTCTTTCAGCTATTACCGGTTCTCATTGGCTAGGGAGATTGCTCCTTAGACTTCATGCTGTCATGTTTGGTTACAAAATATGGTGTAAATAGCATTTTATGAAGGCATCCGCTCTGAAAAATCAACTCCTCTCCTCTATTTCTGCTATTGACCTACTTGAAGAGCAGGGTCCTATCTCTAATTCTCTCCATTATGAGCAGAATTACTGCAAACGTGAGTTTGCAGGCGTTCTTCAGAATGATCATATCAAATGGGCACAGCGTGCTAAATACCGTAGGCTCAAGGATGGTGACGCCAACACTTCTTTTTTTCACAATTTCACGTCTTATTGCCAACGTTGCAATCAGATTTCCTCGATCTTCGATAACGACATTGAAGTCACCTCCAATGAGGGGTTTCATTCTACTTTCCTTGTTTTTTTCAAAAATCTTCTCGTTCGTGCTAAACCACATTCCATCTACTTAGATTGGGGCCAACTTTATGGTGTTCCTCAGCACGATTTGTCCACATTGGAAGTTCCATTTTCGGAAGAAGAAATTAAAATTGCGGTTTTTCCCTCAAAAGCGATTCGTCGCCTGGGCCTGACAGTTTTCCGTCCTTTTGCTTCCAAAAGTTTTGGGACTTTCTAAAAGAGGATATTTTGGCGATGTTCAATGACCTTCACATTGGTCGATTCTGGTTCGATCGTATCAACTATGCGCATATTGTGCTCGTTTCCAAAATCTTGGGAGCCAATTTGGTTGCTAGTTTTCGTCCTATTAGTCTTCTTAACACCTCTTTCAAAATCATCATGAAAGTGCTGGTGAATCGTCTCAGTTTGGTTATTCCTCCTCTCATTGATCCGGCTTAGTCCGGATTTATTAGGGACTGTTTCATTCTTGATAGCGTGGCTAGCGCGCAAGAAGTTATCTCCGGATGCCATAGGACCAATTTGGAGGGTATTCTCTTGAAACTTGACATTCAAAAAGCTTACGATAATGTCAGTTGGGATTTTCTTTTCAATATTCTCCTTAATCGCGAGTTCGGCCCAAAATGGATCACTTGGATAAAATCCAGTCTGTTCGCGGGTACCTCCTCGATCCTTATTAATGGGTCTAAAGGCCACAAAATTTAAATGTAAGTGTGGCCTTTGGCAGGGAGACCCAATCTCTTCCCTCCTATTTGCACTTGTTGCCGATGTGTTCAGCAAGCTTCTCCGTAACGCTTGGGATGCCAACTTTATTGAGGGTCTGTGCTCCTCTACCAGTTTTAGGAGCATTCTCAACTTACAATATGCGGATGATACGGTCATTTTCGCGAAACCCGATGGTTGTACTCTGCGTAATCTGAAACTTCTCCTCTATATCTTTGAAAAGGCCTCCGGTCTGGTGATCAACTTTCAGAAGTCTTCCGTCCTTTGGCTCGGAGGGTCTGAAAATCGCCAGATCGAGATCGCTCAATTCTTTAATTGTGCTAGCGCTTCCTTTCCGATTACCTACCTTGGCGTGCAGCTGAGATGGGGAAAGCTGCATAGATTGGATTGGTTTCCCATGATTGATAAGGTTGAATCCAGACTCAATTCTTGGTCCGGAAGACAACTATATTGTGGAGGCAGACTGATCTTGGTTAATTCCGTTCTTTCATGTATACCATTATACATGATGTCCTTTTTCTATGTTCCTTCTTGGGTCATTAAGAGGGTTGATTAAATCAGAAGGAACTTCTTCTGGTCAGGATCGGGCGCTTATAAAGCTGGTACTCACCTCTGTAACTGGAAGATTGTTTGCTCTTCTAAGGCCTGTGGGGGACTAGGTGTCCTTAATCTGAGGAATCAAAACCTGGCTCTTTTAGGAAAATGGCTATGGAGGATGCTTAAAGAGGACAACCTGTCGTGGGCCCGTCTTATTGCAAAAAATTGTCATTCCCGTCACAAAGTGTGGAAGTTTCATTCTCCCCTATCTATTTATGCCTCTCCCTTTTGGAAAGGAGTTTGGAAAGTGGTCGCCCCATTTCAGTGCGGTATTCTAAAGGGTTGTGCACTAGGCACCAAAACCTTGTTCTGGTCCGATTTATGGATCGGTAATAATAAGCTTATGTATGCTTTTCCAGCTCTTTATGGACTAGCATTGAATCACAAGGCCCTTATTTCTGATTATCTTTCAATTTTCAATGGTCTTAGGGAATGACATATCCATTTCTCTTCCATCCTCTCTCCTTCTCTAGCTGTAGAGTATACCAAACTAATTGATCTTTTATCCAATTATGATTAGAGACCTTTGGATGATTTTATTTGGCGTTGGTCAGCTTCGGGTATTTTTTCGGTGAAATCTTTCTATTCTTTTCTTAATCACGGAGGTGTCCAGTCGCCATTCGCTAAGTTCATTTGAGTTGCTGTGCTCCGCTTAAAGTAAAATTTTTTGACCTGGCTGGCAGTGAATAACAAGCTTTTGACGGTCGAGAACCTCAACAAACTGAATATCGCGTGGGGTCAACTTTGCCCCTTCTGCCTTTTTGAAGCAGAAGTGGTTGACCACTTGTTCCTTCACTGCATTGTCATTCGTCCGCTGTGGCTTACGTGTCTATATGCATGGCAGGTGGCGCAGTACCCTCCTTCTTTATTAGATTGTTGGACCGATTGGAGAGTTGGTTTCATTAAGAATAAGTTTCGTAGCACTTGGGATCTTTCAATTATGGTAATCTTTTGGATTATCTGGAAAGAAAGGAATAACCGTATTTTCTCCCTTTCCTCTCGGTCCATTAATTGTCTTCTAGATGATTTCCTCTACCTATCTAGGTTTTGGTCATCGTCTTTAGTGCAGCCAAAGGTTATGGCTCTGAATTTACACCGCCTTGATGAGGGAGCTAATTTTTTTAGACTTTAAAACTTTCTGCCTCCTTGATGCTCTTCCAATTTTTACACTTACCCTTTCTTTTCTTTTCTGTTATTGCAGGCAGTAGATTAACTATCATGTTCACCGTTTTGTTCCCTCCTCATCCCAGTGCAGAGTTACCTTGTTTGGCTCTGTTTGTGTCTGGTAAGATTTTGTGTATGACACTGCTTTGTGTTAGTGGTCTTGGTTGCAAGCTTTTTTGGGCCCGAAGAGGCTCATGTGGATAGCAATCTTTATGCCCTTAGCTGTTCTAACTCTTGGGCCCTCTTCTCTAGGGGTCAGTTTCAACTTATTGTCTCTCTTTTGTATGTGTGATATTATGGGTAGTACGTTCTTCTGGGGCTGTCTGTGTTTTTTTAGTTTTTGTGTACCTAGCTTACGTTCTGTTTGTAAACGCCTCCTCTTTTGTTTGGGGGCCTCAGGGCAAGGACAGTGTCTTTGGAGCTGTCCTCAGCGCCCTCCCTGTTGGGTTTGCTGTGCTACTATTTTGGTTGTGCTGCCTGGTGCTGCTTTTTGTGTTCGGTGGGGGGGTTTTTTTCGACCGCCTTCTGCCGAACAGGCTTGCGGTGTTTGGTCAGATCGACGTTGTGTTCTGCTGTGCTCTTTTGTGTGATTGGGTTATTTGATCTGGGTTCCTTTCGCTCTGACTTGTTTATCGAGGTTGTGTGGATTGGGTTTTTTGATGATGGTTCCTTTCGCTCTGACTTGTTTGTCTCACAGCAGGTGCTATCCCTTATTACCTCTGCCTTTATTGAGGATTGTTTTTGTTCCTCGCGCCTGCTGGCCCTTATTACCTCTGCGTCTTCTTATTACTTTTTGTTCCATTGCCTGGTTGGAGGGCATCTCTGTTTTTTTTTTCCAGGAGGCTGTGTTGGTGCCTCTTTGTTTTGGTTTGAATCGGACTCGCGGTTGTTTTTTGCGTCGTGGGTGGGGGACCCCCCTGTCTCACGCGCTTTTCTACTGTTGGCGTTTGCTGGCTCACGTCCTCCCTGGCTTGGGTCGCCGTGGAGGCTTCGGGGATCTTTTGGGCATCAACCTGAGCCCAGCCCTCTGATCAGCGATCTTCTTCTTCCTTTCATCTACGGCTTGGTTCTCGCCTTGTCTCGCTTCGTCTGACGGTGCAGCTCGCCCCGGCGTTTCTGGGTTCTTGTCAGCCTTTGCTCCAGTGTTCCACGTTGGCGTTTGATGTTGTTTTTTGGTCCTTTGTGTAATGCGCTCCATTGCATGGATCCATTAAGTGTGGTTATCATTTTTGTCTGGAGTGGTGTCTTTATTGTTGTCGTTCTGGTTTTTCTCTTGTTTTTACAGTGTGTAAAAATTCTCTGTACTATTTTTTGGCTATTTAATTGTTGGGCTGGAGTCGTAAGACTCTATCCTCCTTATATAAAATAATAATAATAATAAAAATGTTATTTTCTTTTCTAGGGGAAAGTACCGTTATTGATGAGAGTATATACTGTGTAAAATAAATTTACACTTAATTAAGGCAATTAAAGTTTCTTATTCAAAGTCTTCCCCATATGTAGATGAGACTCTCAATTACCATGTAAATGGGCCTTTACCCTTTATGGTGCCCAATTCTCCTTTTACCCAGCTACGAGTCTAGCATGATTTATAAAATTTTCAAAATTTTCACCACTGAAGTGTTGTTAATCAGATAAAGATACTTGATTAGCCTCATACAGTGCTGTAAAGTACGAATGCCATTGAATTTCTAATAACTATTCAACTCAATACACAGTATGAAGAAATAATACTAACCTCATACAGCTCAATACTCAACCCACAAAGATTTGCCTGAACTTCTACTGCTTCAAGATGTGGATCACTCATCTCTTTTCCCATCTCTTCAGTGATCGCTCTATTTTCAAGTTCCGTGTTCAATCTGGCATCGTTAGCCATGGGCATATAATCTCGGGTTCTCTCATTCTGAGCTGTTAAAGCTTTCAAATCAAAGTTTTCGGACTTCCTCTCTGCGCACATCCACCAAGATGAAGATGTTGGAATAATTTTTAGCTTACTTTCCGGGCCGGATTCCGGCAGCCTCCGGCCACCGCCATCTCCGGATAATGATTGGATTGCGATCCTCTCGTCGAGTACTATTCCGTGATGTACTCATGTGCAAAAAACGAATTCCGTATGAATGAGAAATGTTGGCCCAAAGTTGGATACTCGAAATGTACTAACTTGAAAATTTGAAAAAAATGGATAGTCTCATATCGGAAATGGGAAATTTTTTTTCTAGTATATATATTAAAAAAATAGACTAAAGAGCTAACGTGTAGTGGAGAGAGGACTTAGCCAAAATGACAAACACACACGCGCGCGCCCGGCCCGGCTCGGCTTGGTTGGTCTGATCTGGCTTGGCTCTGGCCTAAATTTTTCCCCCAGTATACTGTTGAGGCCTTTCAAATTCAATAACTGGTACCATTACTCTGTAACAGCAGAGTAATGGCTTATCAGTTATGTCTTTGAACCATTACTCTGCTGTTACAGAGTAATGGACCTTCCCATCAGTTGCTCCACTTCTCCTATAAGACCAGAAAAAATTATGTCTGCCAGAAGATAGTTTTAGTTTTGTAATCCGAATCTCCTTCTTCTTCTTCTTCCTCTGGTTCATAATCTGAGAGTGCAACACACAACAGGTTTGCTGACATCTCTGAAATTAGGGTGTTGCTTTTCAGGGAAAGGTAATACAGTTGTATTCTGGGAGGCAATTCGTCAGCCACCGTCACACTATGGGGCAAATTTTGCTTTAAGGACAGAGATATTAAAATCTCGACCTGTTTTGTACTGTATGGTTTGTTATTTCATTTTCTGTATTTGTAATTCTTCACAAATATTGTTAGTATTTTCTATTTTATGAAATCCATGTTCTAACAATCTTAAAGCAATTTTTTTCCTCTATTCTAACAGTTTTGTGAAGATTAATTACAGGTCCTGTTATCATTTCGAAAAAACATAACTAACAGTTCTATTTCAACTGTTTCAGAAAATGGAAAACACACAGAACGAAAGTGTCAATGGGCTTATCAGTGCCAAAACACCAGTGACCCAAAATGTGACTACACAATTGGTTGCGGCACATTCGGTCGTTCTGCCCACACATATAACTATGGAAGAAAAATCAGAAAAATTCAATGGAACTGGATTCAAGAAGTGGCAAGGGAAGATGCAGTTCTACCTGACCACCTTGAAGCTGGACAGGTTTCTCACTGAATCTGCCCCTATGCTGGCACCAATGGATGCACACTCCGTTGATGCGGTTGGTGCATGGACTCAGGGTGACTATCTCTACAGAAACTACATCCTGAATGGTTTGGTAGACCCGCTGTACAACATTACTGTGTCTTTAAGACGTCCAAACTCCTGTGGGGGTCTTTGGAGAAAAAGTACAAAACAGAAGATGCCGGGTCCAAAAAGTTTGTAGTCGGCAAATTTCTGGACTACAAGATGGTTGACTCCAAGACAGTTGTGAGTCAAATCCAGGAACTACAGGTGATAATGCATGAAATCGCTACAGAGAACATGACGCTGTGCGAACCGTTCCAGGTTGCAGCATTCATCGAGAAGCTTCCACCTGGATGGAAAGACTTCAAGAACTACCTTAAGCACAAGCGAAAACATATGTCTCTTGAAGACCTCATTGTCAGGTTGCGTATAGAAGAGAAGAATTACGAGGCTGACAGGTCCTATGAAAATCAGTCCATAGAAAAGGCAAACATGGTGGAGCATGAACAGAAAGGAAAAATGAGAAAGTTCTTGCCACAGGCCTCAAACAAAAAACCGACAGCAAAGAGGTTTGCTAGAAAATACCACAAGTGTGGTAAGCAGGGCCACAGAATTTCTGAATGCCGCAGCAAGGACAACAACCGTGCTGGAACCGGACAGGCAAAAGGATCCCATGCACACATAGCTGAGAACTTGTTCACCGGTCTCTCTGACCTGGACCTCTGTGTTGTTGTATCAGAGGTGAATCTGGTGGGGAGCAGTTCTCGAGAGTGGTGGTATGATACTAGGGACACCAAGCACATCTGCTTGGACAAGGAGATGTTCACTTCATACCAGAAGTGCAACAAGGATGAACAGCTGTTCATGGGTTATTCTTCCATTTCGAAAATTGCAGGAACGGGAAAGATAGTGTTGAAAATGACTCCAGGCAAGGAACTAACACTCACAAATGTGTTGCATGTTCCAGATATTAGAAAGAACTTGGTATCAGGATCTTTGCTAAGCAAGAATGGATTTAAGGTTGTTCTTGCTTCCGATAATTTTGTATTATCTAAAATGGGGAGTACTTGGGTAAAGGATATGTAAAGGATGGACTGTTCAAGTTTAATGTAATGACAGTCATCCCTAAAACTATTGTTCCTGTTGTTCCCAAAGTTAACGAAATTACTCCTATTGCCTATGTTGTTGAGTCTTCTTCTGTTTGGCATGAAAGACTAGGCCATGTTAATTTCAATTCTATGCGTAGATCAATTAACATGAATCTGCTACCAAAATTTAAGGTAGACAACTGCAAAAAATGTGAAGTTTGCACAGCGGCCAAACTCATTATAACTCCATCACATTCTGTAGAAAGAAACACAGAAACTCTAGGTCTAATTCACACCGATCTGTGTAATTTAAAATATGTGCAGACCAGAGGTGGCAAAAAATACTTTGTGACATTAATAGACGATTGCACAAAATTCTATTATGTATACTTATTACATAGCAAAAATGAGGTTTTGGATAAATTCAAAGAATATAAACTTGAGGTTGAAAATCAACTTGGCAAAACGATTAAAATCGTCAGGAGTGATAGAGGAGGAGAATATGATGCACCATTTAATATGTTCTGCTCTGAACATGGAATAGTTCTTCAGACAAATGCTCCTTACTCATCTGAATCAAACGGTACTGCCGAGCGCAAGAACCGAACTCTAAAGGAGATGATGTATGCTTTGTTGTTGAATTCTGGCTTACCCTAAAACATGTAGGGAGAAGCGTTGCTGACTGCCAACTACATTCTCAATAAAATACCTAACAAAAAAACTGGCAAGACACCATACGAACTGTGGAAAGGTAATGTACCTTCGTATAAATACCTCAAAGTGTGGGAGTGTCTAGCAAAAGTGGCAATACCTAATCCAAAATAGGTCACCATAGGACCTAAGACGATTGATTGCATATTCATAGGCTATGCACACAACAGTAGTGCATATCGGTTCTTGGTATATAAATCAGATATACCGAATATCCATGTGAATACAATAATGGAATCAAGGAATGTTTTCATCTTTGAACATGTGTTTCCGTGCAAGGATACTACGTATTCCAAATGTACACGTGAACAAGGGAATGCAAGTACTTCGGTTGATGAACCAGAATATGATAATGATGAGCCTAGATGTAGTAAACGGGCTAGAACATCAAAGTCATTTAGTCCTAACTTTGTAACGGCCTTTCTGTTAGAGAATGAGCCCAGAACATTCAATGAAGCCATGTCTACGCCTGATGCTCCTAAGTGGAAGGAAGCAATCAAAAGTGAAATAGACTCCATTATGCAAAATCATACATGGGAGTTGGTCGATTTGCCTTCTGGATGTAAAGCTCTAGGATGCAAATGGATTTTCAAACAAAAATTTAAACCAGATGGTTCAATAGAGAAACATAAGGCGAGACTTGTGGTACAAGAATTTAGGCAAAAGGAAGGCCTAGATTTCTTTGATACATATTCTCCGGTTACAAGAATAACTTCTATAAGAATGTTGATAGCTATTGCAGCTCTACGTAACCTAAAAATACATCAAATGGATGTTAAAACTGCATTTCTAAATGAGAATTTAGAAGAAGAAATATACATGAAATAATCTGAGGGTTACGTAGTTTCTGGACAGGAAAACAAAGTGTGCAGGCTTGTAAAATCCCTATACGGACTGAAACAAGCTCCAAAGCAGTGGCATGCAAAATTTGACAACGTTATGATGTCAAATGGTTTCAAAATAAATGAATGTGATAAGTGTATCTACATCAAAGATACTCTAAATGGATACATTCTGGTGTGCCTGTATGTATATGACATGCTCATTATTGGGAGCAATAACGACATCATCAAACAAACTAAGAACATACTTAGTGGAAAGTTTAATATGAAAGATTTGGGAGTTACAGACATCATACTAGGAATCAAAGTTTACAGGACGTCTGAGGGAATTACTTTGTCTCAAACTTATTACGCTGAGAAAGTACTTGAAAGATTCAAGAATTACTCTAATGGGACTACCAAAAGTCCAGTGGATCCTAGCCTTCACTTGTTCAAAAACACGGGTGACAGCATATCACAACTGGAATATGCACCAGACCAGACCAAGCCGAGCCGAGCCGAGCCAAAGCCGAAGCCGAAGCCGGGGCTGGGGCTGGGGTCGGAGCCGGGCCGGGACGGGAGCGTGCGCGCGCGCGTGTGTTTGTCATTTTGGCTAAGTCCTCTCTCCACTACACGTTAGTGGTAACCCCCGGGCCATGCCCTTTAGTCTATTTTTTTAGTATATATACTAGAAAAAACTTTTCCCATTTCCGATATGGGACTATCCATTTTCTCCAAATTTCCAAGTTAGTACATTTCGAGTACCCAACTTTCGACCAACATTTCTCATTCATACGGAATTCGTTTTTGGCACATGAGTACATCACGGAATAGTACTCGATGAGAGGATTGCAATCCAATCATTATCCGGTGCTGCCGGTGGCCAGAGGCCGCTGGAATCCGGCTCAGAAAGTAAGCCAAAAAAATTCCAACAGAAGAACACCACTACAAACGAAGATGGCAATCCTGTCACCTTTTTTGGCCATTCCCGGCGTTTATATGCCAGACTTGATACGGACGGCATTTTTAAAAACGTCGCCGCAAATGCCAGGGATACCCCTACCGGGGATGCGAAATGGCTTACCAGGCATTTACAAATGCCGAGGTAGACTTCTTAGCTATCCCGGTGTTTGGAAATGCCGGAACAGGCTATGTATTTTTTTAATCTTTAGCTATCCCGGTGTTTGAAAATGCCAGGGTAGATTTTTTTTGGTGGTGGGGGGGGGGGGGGGTGTGTGTGTGGAGTGGGGGGGGGGGGTATGTACAGGTGATTTAAGCATTAATCAGGCATAATCAATAAACAATTCATTCCAAATAATCAAAATAACCCTTCCAAATGACAATTCACTTGAATAACTTTTGATCTTATATGAACAACCAAATATTCTAATACAGAATTCAATTTACAATAAATAAACTTTCAAATCCACGATCAATATACATCATTCACACCATCATTTTTTGTTGGATGCATGAGCTTACAAATTGTGAAGAATTTATTCTACTTATGAAACAACATTCCGTTATCTCTTCTTCTCACTTCTGTTCTGTTTTGGCCTAATCACATCATTTATCACATCACCTGTATATGTATGATATGGAAAATACAACAACACAATACAGAACTTAGTTAATAAAAAAAAAGAAAATACAGAACTTAGTTGACAGAACAGAATAGCATACAGATTTCAACTCATGAATGGAGTACGATGGGCATTCAAACATTCACAAGTGCGATAACCTAATGTATTCACTGGAATAACATAGTAAACTTACAGATTCCTCTCTGCCTTTCTTCAAGTTGTCCCTCTGTTCAACAAGTTCAGCGAAACGCTTTCTGCTGTTTGAGAGATTAGCTTCAAGTTTGGACTAAGCACTCCTCAGTTGTACATTCATATTACAGAAGTAAATAGAGGTTTCTAAGTTCAACTGGGCAAATAAACAAGGAATTACATACATACAATTGATGAATTATACAATTACAGTTATGGGAGGTGAATAGAGAATTAAATAGTTATGGAATCATCTGTAGGTGCGCCCGTGCCTCAGGGTCAGATAAACAGGTATGGACGAACATTTACTATAAAAGAGTCTATTAAATTCACCATGGAAAATAGATAAAAGCTATTTGGGAGATATAGATAAACTAGTATACCATATGATTGAAGTCAAGGGATATTCAACAACATCGACCATTCAAACATAAACTAGTACACCATATGATTGAAGTCCATTGCATAGACGCAGAGGAAAGCAATGCAGAAAATAGTTTATCGCATCTAATATCACTACAAAAATAGATTTCTTTACACAGACTATTTTTATGTATACATCTTGTGCCTGAGACCAACTATTTGTAATTTCTAGCTTCTGTGCACACCCCCTTGAGAGTACTCATCATTTCTTTTCTTTCTATAATACCAATAATCTAGAAATAAGATCCAATTTAAAGGAATCCCGGAAAAGCTCCTAAAAACAAAACAAAATAGAATTCTGGATACATACTATATTTAAATTATTGTCATGTTTGATCCTTTGTCTGTTTGAGGAGAAAATACAAATATCAAATCTATCATGAAAAAGAATAGTGTTTATCGTTATACAAATTAGTAACCGGCTTCGAAAATAATAAATCATCTTAATATTAAGATGCATCATCATGCTTATCATATTTCAATATCGTAGATGGAATCATTTGTTATATTGATATCGGTAAGTATAGTTTGTACAACCTTGCTTCTAATTCACCATGATCACCGTTGCCATTATATTACTAGTTCATCTTCGCAATATGAAAAAGTAAGCTATTTTTTTCTCGCGATATAAACTATGGTTATTGGAGGCATTAAGGAAGACCGAACAAGATCAACACAAATATATCCAATTTTCTATCACAAACAAAACATTGTTGCATTAAAAAGGACAAAAAAATAACATATACCCATCCTAGACACTCCACAAAAAATAACACACCTAGGTAGTTCGGATACCCAATTCCATTTTTATCAAGAAAAAAAAAAGATATTGAACCCCATATGCATATTTGGTATGAAAAATTCTTTCAGGTTTGAGCTAAGATCACTACAGATATCACAGGATCTTATAGTGAGCTAGATCACAACAGATATTAAAGTGTCATACAACTTTTCTTATGATCATAGTTCATGTTAACATCAGTTCATCCCCATATCAACTCAAACAGTTGAATTCCTCAATATCCAACTAACAAACAAACAAAATACACAATTTATCAGTAATTAGTGATTATTTATTAGCTTGAAAATGTTTGTAGGTTTAAGCATAAAAATCAAGTAATTCTGACAATGTTTGCAGGTTCTAAATTGATTAAATCACAATTGAGATGCATTAGATTATGCAAAGTATTAACAACTGTAATTACCTCCACTATATCATTCACTTGACATTAGTATGATCTTTGAGAAAGAAATGTTTTCCAGTTCTCCTAGCAAATAGCAATCCAAGAAATTCGATATTCTTTTCGAATGCATGAGAGCCACGAGAAATTCGGATCTGCATATGTTGTCATTATTAATAAACAAAACATGCAAGTTGTACATGATAGGAGAATTCAGTAAACAACAACAACCAAGAGTTTATAATTTGTATCAACTAAAAAAATAAAATTAAAAAACATAGATTCAACTCAAATATACTATTCTTTTAGTGAATAATTTTGTATATGTAAAATAAAAAGTGTGCATTAAGATAAAGGTTAAATGATTTGGAAATGACCTGCTTGTGAAACCCTGAACCAAGGTGAGGTGTGGCAAATGTTATAAAATTAACAGTCTGGCGTCCAGCTGTTTTATACATCGACTTTGTGTTTTATACATCGACTTCTGTAATTACAAGTTTTGCATTCCTCATTTTCTGTAGGATAATGGCTCGATTTTGGTTCAGTTTGTTTATATCCATCGTATCTGCAGCACATCAGTCGACTGACTATGGGAACCAGTCGACTGTCCAGAGAGAAGTTTCAAAGGCTAAAGATACAGCAGAAGCAGTCGACTGGAGATGTGTCTCAGTCGACTGTCCAGAACTAAAGACCAGTCGACTGGTAAGAAGACCAGTCGACTGGAGACGGGTTTGTAAACCAGATTAGGCCCATTTTGAAAGGCCCAGTAGTTTCCCTATAAATACACCAGTTAGGGTTTTGTAAAAATGAGAGACCTCTATTCGGATTTGTAGCCGTCATCTCTTGTAAAGGGTTTGTTTCACCCATTGGTGATTATTTGAAGAAGAAACCCCAACCGCCCCGTGGATGTAGGCACTTGTTTGCCGAACCACATTAAATCTGTGTGTCCTTGTGTTTGTTTGTTTTCTGGTTTTCTCTCGCTATTTCTTCTCTGTGATTGGTGGTTAATTTGCATTCCGCATTAGTATTCTGCACAACATTTTCCTGAGGGAAGTCGTTTTGGTCATTAGGTGTATATAGTATAGCAATAGCGTATCTTGCTACCAATCCACCCAGTGAATGAGCAATAAAGGAGATCTTCTGAAGCTGGCTTGCGTGCAACAACTGATAAAACCTGGATACATACAGCAGCTATAATCAGGGACAAGCCTAGTGGCTAGTTACAAAAATGTTTCAAACAAAATCACTTCTAAGTCAAAAGAAGTTTAGGGTATTGTCTAGAGCTGAGTGTTTGCTGAAGGCATAGTTAAGGGTAATGATATGCTTAGATATCAGAAGAAGAAACCTTTGTCTACCTCATCTACTAGTCTTTCCCCCATTTCGTCAACACCATCAAATGTCAAGCTTGCATAATTAGATTTGCTGCCTGCAATGTACAAGGTTATACACATCTGAAAGAAAATAGAAAGTAGAACAATATGCATACACTCAACAATAGATTTGTTTCTGATTTGTTATTTTCATAACACGAAGTTTCAATCATTTTCTCTAGAGATAGATAGATAAATGAAATGCATCTAGACCACCCTCAAAGAACTTCATTGAAGTTGTAGAAAATACTTTCTGCTAAAAGGAACTAGAGGAATAAGTTTGCTTTGTTCTTTTTGTTAACGAAATGTTAGAAAAGAGGATTGAAGGTGGTACTATGGCTATTTTTATTCTTCTTTTGGTCTGTTCACTTTGCAGGATCTTTTTTGGGGTTTTGTTTGCGTCTTCAGGAAGTCTTTGCAGTGTGTTTTGGCCTCTCAGTCTTAGGCTTACTGTTGTTACTTATGCAAAGTATTAACAACTCTATTAACAATTGTAATTACGATGCATTAGATTATGCAAAGTATTAACAACTGTAATTACCTCCACTATATCATTCACTTGACATTAGTATTAACAACTGTAATTCATTATTTGTTATGAAGGATCACATAAAAACTTGAATATGCTGCAATAGTGTGTGATATGACTGGTTGGTGAAATGAAGCATACTCATAGAATAATAAATAATTCATCAAATTAAAAAATTTAACTACAAAATCAAGAGAGATTTCCGAAAATACCGTGAAAAGAGGAGGCAGACGGCTACTTGAGAGGTTGAGGTGTTAATCACCCGGGGGTGAATAGGGTGACTATGTAGAATTAAAAAGTTTAAAAAAAAAAGTAAAACTGAATTGCAAAGTAAATAAGAAGAGATAAGAAATGCAAACACAGCAGGCACAAGTGACGCAACGATATAACGTGGTTCGACCCCCAGATCTACGTCCACACCACCTACTTGTAGTAATTCTCCACCACAAGCGTTCCACTATACTCAAACCCTTATACAGTGATTCTTGGATGCAGACCGAAAGACCTATTACACCCACATGACTTCTAACACAAGTCCCGTCAATCTCACCGAAGTGGAAGAAAAAAAAACTCAACATCTTTAATGATCTTGACTGAAGAGAACAAATGTTTATCACACACACTCGGATTGATTGTTGAATTGATTAGTTGAGAAGATTTTTTTCAAAGTAATAGGTGAAGAATACACAGTGGGTTCGTCCAAATATATAGACTAGGAAGTGTATCAATCAAAAATAGAAACGATACATTCCCAAAAAGTAAACAGCGCAAGTTACAGTAGATTGCAATTTAGAGACAGTCGACCGTTCATCTTTAAACGAAAAGTCAAAAGATGAATGGTCGACTGTTTCATTATATAGTTATAATGTGCAGTCGACTGTGGTGCGGTCGACCGCAATCATGCAGTTTATGACAAATCCACTTTATATTTTTTACCATATACTAATCAATCATCAATCAATCAAATACAGATAAAATCTCACAAATATGGAATGACAACAACTGGTCTTGATAGCTTTCTTGGGCACTAATCAATCATGTGCTCTTTTTGAATATCTTCTTCTTTTGCTTGATTTTGCAATTTTTCTTTATTACTTTCTGTCTTTGCATATTCTTGAATCTCTCTTGAATCTCTTATTGATATTATTTGATCCTGAAAATCTGACCAACTCAACTTAAACTTATTAGTATTTATAGATACGTTTTGTGCACACCAAACTAAGAGTCAACAATCTCTCCCTTTTGGTGTGAACAAAACATGCCTTTGAATGTTGAAAATAAAATTAAGCAATAAGTCATAAAAATACTCCCCTCAGTACAATACTTCCTGTAACATAGATTTTCATAAATGGAGAGCATTTAAAAGAGATAACTGTTATACATAGTTTCATTAGAGATATTTTGTGAGAAAAATATTTAAGAAGAAACATTTATTCTCAGTAAAAACATTCATAAGAAATTCTCCCCCTTTTTAGAACACACCAAGAGGGGGCAAAAAAAAGATTGCATAAGGTAAATGTATAACATACTCCCCCTAAATCCATAAAGTACCATACACTAAGCAAAACAGGAGATTAATTTGGGGAATATAATATTTTGTAAAGAACGGGAGGAAACTCTTCTTACATGATACCGTTGATCGCGACACTCTTTGATATACAGTGAGAGCTCTTCATGATATCATAGATTTGAGGTTTTCCTAATACAAACACGTGGCAAAGAGCAAAAAAAATAAATTTCAAGAAACTAAACTCATAGCAAATGGCAACTATTAAAAGTAGCCAGATAAGAGGTCGTTCGACCGCACGGTCGACCGCACACTTAGTAAACACAAATCTGATGAAAAACAAGAGATAGAGAGGTAACCGGTCGACCGTTCGGTCGATCGCAGAAAGTGAAAGCAAGCATTTTGAAAGCAGAGTGTTTCTTAGAGAAGATTAGTGTTCAAGATTCCAGATATGTGACCGGTTGACCGCTCGACCGAAATACTGATACAGAGTAGTGAAACAGATAATGAAAGATTTTGCAATCATGAAGCCATTCCTACATAGCATATTACAAGAGATTACATATCATTAAAGAGCATTTATGCAACTATCTAGCTATTACAATCTACTCCTCATTATCTGCACCATCATCTTCGTCGTCATCATTGTCTTCATCATCTTCCTCATTAATTTTCTCATCATTTGGAGGAGGAAGAATTTCCCAATCTTCCTTAACTTGCAAGTACTCAATCGTGTTTACATGATAGCCATACATTTGCATTTGATGAGTAGCAAACTGCTCATGAGTCACAAATGAAGATGAGGAAGAGGGGGCAGTATTCTTGCGACGAGCGGAGGAAGAGGCTTGTGAGGGCTGTTCAGCTTGGCGCTCTTGTTGTTGAGCTTAACGACGACGCGCCCGCTGAGTAAATGGTACATCGATGCCCATTTGTTGAGGAAGAATGGGCATAAGATTTTTGCTTAAAAGAAAATTTCCAACATCGATACGGGAGTCAATGGCAAGATGGTAGATGAGAGAACTAAAAGGAAGGCCACAACTAGTAGAAGTTGGATAATTCATTGTGCGAATGATAAAAGTGGCAAGATCAAATTTATATTCACCAAGAATAAGAAAGATGATAAATGATTGATCGACTCGAATTTCAGACTTGTCATTCTTGTTGGGCAAAATATTAGCATTGACAATTTTGTTTAAAACATGGGCTAAATCAGTAAAATTTGTGTGCGCGGGACGAGGAAGGTGAGAAACTCATGTTGAACAATCATGGATTTGACGGTATCTTTATTATGGCTAGGTTTATAATCGAGGGTTTTGAAATCTAGATGATACGCATCAAATTCCCCTTCAGGAAATTCATATCTCCTACGGAGATATTCGGGAGTAACTTTAACTCTTCTCCCAAGAATGATAGAGGAGAGAGTGAGATCATCGTCTTGAAGACCTTCAAGTTTGGCATAGAATTGGCGAGTCAAAGACTCGGAGTGGGTGCTAGGTGTAGACAGATAGTTTCCCACCGAAAATCCCTAAGAATCCTAACCATAACAGAAAACCGACCCCTTAAGGATGTTAAGTTAGTTTCTCGATTGGCAACAATGGGGGCATTCCAAAGAGCAGAAAAGTAAAGATCATCGCAATTTGAGTTTCGAAAGACAATACCCTCTCTAGTGATGGATTTTGAAGCAATGGCTTTCTTGCCCTTTGATTTGTGAAAGGAGGAAGCCATGACTTAAAGAAGGAAAGAACTCAAGAAATTTAAGGATAATGGTGAGATATGTGAAGTTTATTTGATGGTTTTGTGTATGGGGCTAGGGGTTTTGTGATTTGAGAGGAAGGGGATGAAGGGATATTTATACAGGAGAGAGGAAGACAAGATAGCCGAGCGGGTCGGTCGATCGGTTCACATATGCGGTCGAATGCATCTCTTGAAAGAAGAAGTCTTGATGGAGAGGTTTTTGACAGAGGGATGGACGGTCGACTGTGCGGTCGACTGGTCCATTTTCGACTGATCAAGTTTCAATGTATAGCACAGTCGACTGGTCGATCGACCGAACAGGCAGTTGACTTTTTGGTTATTCCAAAGTTGTTTTTCCTCAAATCAGCATAGTACTTTTAGATCAGATTATGAAACATTTGTATGTTGTAGCATTCACCCAATTTGTATAACATGCTCTAAACATTTTATTTTGAAGATAAGTAATTTTAATATAAATTTAAGCAAGTGTAGATTTTACTTGGTGCTATACTTATCGGAAAGACCAAGGTCCTTCCCCTTTTTCCTTGATAGAGACGCAGGTTTTGCTAGTATAACTGTTGTAACTATAGAACATCTTCTATCAAGGTGCTTGCGATCTTCTAAGTTGAAGACACCGAACCACCTATATGAAATTTTGTAGATGTCCAAGTGGATTCTGAACCTGCATTTACATTCTTTCTTACCCAGACAAAATTAGTATTCCACTTCAATGAACAGTTATAAGAAATATGCCCTAGTTTACATCAGTAATGACATGTAATACGATTATGCCTTGGGTCATGCACACTTGCGTAGTTTTGAGTTGGTTTGTGATTATGTTGATGACTGTGCAAGTGTGTATGACATGATGATTTAGGTTTTTGATGGTGTATTGGCTCTTTGTAACCAAGCCCTCGATTATCATGATAAGATCTTGAATTTTTTGTAATAAGGTAACTGGGCCCTTCATATTTTTCAACAATTTTTTCGAGCTCAATTACTCTTTTACAAAGTTTTTTTCTAGTCATCTCATCGTCTTTTGTGTTCCAACGAAGAGTGTCTAGTGTAGCATCAAGTATTCTATTTTGCTCAAGAGCTTCATTACAACCTTCCACCACCTCATCAAACTTTCTTTTGCATTCCTTTAAATCATCCGTGAGCTTAGCAATATAAGCAAATTTCTCATAAATTTCTCTTAAGTGTTCATCATGTGTTGCTAAGGATTCTGGAATTTGTCGTTTTAAAATTTTATTTTCCTCTAGCAATACATCATGATCTTTTCTGAATGACTCGAATCTTTCCATGATCAAAGAATTTTTATTTTTCAGTTTTTCATTTTTAGCGATGCAGGAGTCATGAGATTCATTTGGAATTTGTTTATATTGTCTTAGTTCACGACTCAATTTCTTATCATAATCTTTTAATCCATTACACAAATCTATTAACTCATCATAAGTGGGTTCTTCGATTACCTCTTTTTGAGATGGTGATTGCACCTCACCATTCCCAAGAGCCATGAAACCAACATCGTTGTATCCTTGCTCATCCTCACTTGAGTCTGAGTCTAGCCACGTAGCTTTCAACGTCTTCTTTTTCAATCCTGGATTTGAGTGGTAGTAGTCCCTATTCCTATCTTGTGAGATAGGAAAATTTGCTCGAATGTGTTTAGGCTTCTTGTATTTGTAGCATACGTCATCTTTATCTTTTTCTGCTTGGTACCTGTCATATTTTTTATGTTTGAGGTACTTAGAAAATTTCTTATTCAATAAGGCGATGTCTTCGTCTGACTCCTCATGGTCTGAATCTGCTTTTGATGGTCTGAATTTCTCTTCTTTCAGGGTTATGGTCCTCTCTTCGGTTTTTGGTTCAATCCCGGTGTTCTGCCTGTATCTTTTGGTTTCTGTCATCTCCATCTTGTATGTCTTCAGCTTTTCTTGGAAGGTGTAGTAATCAAATCCCTTTTTCTCAAGGGTTTTCCTCATTGCAGCAGCTTTTACATCCCACTCGAGCGTGAGACAGCTTATGAGTTTTTCGACCTTTCGGTCATCATCCAATCCTTTTCCCAAGCTCTCAAGCTCGTATGCAATGATATCGAAACTATCAAACATTTGATCTACGTTTTCTACTGGCAACATATGAAAAACATTAAACTTATAAAAACATAAATTTACTTTAGCTTTTACCTCAGAAGCAGTTCCCTCATGTTGTTTCAGCATTTTGTTCAAAATTTCATTTGCTGTCTTACAATTTTGCTCGCATTGTTAATTCCTCATTGTTCAACCCTGCATAGAGAGTCGTCATGGCTTTTGAATTTGCAATTTTTAGTGCCAGCACTACTTTTGAAAAGGCCGTCTTTCCATCGCTGACTGGGATATCTGTTTTGTTTATGCACACATTCCATACTTCCTCTCTAAGCATCTGTAAGAAATGAGACATACGAACTTTCCAAACATCATAGCATTTTCTATCAAAATATGGTAAGCGTGTAAGATTTGTCCCATTGGAGATGAATGGCTCCGATGAGTACAAGTTTTCGGGAGGAGGGATTTCGACCATTGGACCTTTTTCTTAAGCTTTTAAATTTTTTGATAAGCACCTCATTCTGATACCACTGTTAATCACCCGGGGGGGGCTGTGAATAGGGTGATTGTGCGGAATTAAAAAATTAAAAAAAATTAAAGCTGAATTGCAAAGTAAATAAGAAGAGATAAGAAATGGAAACATAGCAAGCACAAGTGACACAGCGATATAATGTGGTTCGAACCCCAGGTCAACGTCTACACCACCTACTTGTAGCAATTCTCCGCCACAAGCTTTCCACTATACTCAAACCCTTGTACAGTGATTCTCGAATTCGGACCGAGAGACCTATTACACCCACAGGACTTCTAACACAAGTCCCGACAATCTCACCGAAGTGGAAGAAAAGAAAAACGGAACATCTTTAATGATCCTGAATGAAGAGAACAAATGTTTATCACACACGCTCGAATTGATTGTTGAATTGATTAGTTCAGAAGATTTTTCTTAAAATAATAGGTGAAGAATACACAGTGGGTTCGTCCAAATATATAGACTAGGAAGTGTATCAATAAAAAATAGAAACGATACATTCCCAAAAAGTAAACAGCGCAAGTTACGGTCGACCGCAATTTAGGGACAGTCGACCGTTCATCTTTAAACGAAAAGTTGAAAGATGAATGGTCGACTGTTTCATTATATAGTTATAATGTGCATTCGATTGTGGTGCGGTCGATCGACATGAAGTGCGGTCGACCGCAATCGTACTGTTTATGACGAATCCACTTTATATTTTTTACCATATACTAATCAATCATCAATCAATCAATTACAGATAAAATCTGACAAAATGGAATGACAACAACTGGTCTTGGTAGCTTTCTTGGGCACTAATCAATCATGTGCTCTTTTTGAATATCTTCTTCTTTTGCTTGATTTTGCAGTCTTTCTTTATTACTTTCCTTCTTTGCATATTCTTGAATCTCTCTTGAATCTCTTATTGATATTATTTGATTCTAAAAATTTGACCAACCCAACTTAAACTTATTAGTATTTATAGACACATTTTGTGCACACCAAACTAAAAGTCAACAGCAAGAACCCAGCTAGTTCTGAGTAGAGAATGGACCAAAATGGAAGGTGTATTGTCTCATTTATGCTAATATTACTAGCAGGTAGCGGTTTGACTAGTATGTGCAGTGTATCAGTCCTATATGTCATTTTCTCTCAGAAAAATTGAGCTATAACTACCTGACAATGGAACCTTCACTTTCACAGTTGTTCACTACCAGAGAGAATCGACAATATAATGGCGAGACCACGGCAACACATGTTGGGTTTGTATGTCTTGCATACACATATCCGATGAAGAATACGATGAAGCGTTGAGATGGATCGAAGCGAGGCATCGAAGAAGAAGGAAAGAAGTCAGCATAAGCAAACAGGTGGAGTTGCGGTCGACTGAACTTGGGGTCGGTCGACCGCCCCGACTGTACAGGGTTTCCGAGATGGGAACGTTCGACCGAGTGTTGTGTACGGTCGACCGACGACGGCGCTGATGGGTTATTTGGGTCGGGTCTTGGAGATTCATGAGAAGCCTAACTTCGTCTTCAAATTAGATCGTACGGTTCCCAATGTAGGGTAATCTCTTCAGTAGTAATCGGATGGTTAATGTATCAATAGTATCAAACTAGGGTTTCTCTAGATCTATACATGCAATGTAAACGGCTCCTAGAATGATATGATTCTGTTCTGTGCAGAATAGAAGAATAGAGTACTTCATCTGAGAGTGTGAGAGTGTTTTTCCATTGTAAGAAGCAACCAAGTTCTAGTTAGGCTTGAGAGAGGGTTGTGGTGAGAATTGTAGTATTCTTGTATCTTCTCTAGTTAAAATAACATTTTGGTTTTTCCTCCTCGAATTAAGGCGAAAATCCCAACCGAGATAATTCTTGTGTGCATTGTGCGATTGGTGCAATCTAGTTTTGCTTGGTGGTTTACATTGAATGTGTCGAAGACTCAACAAGATCCTCAGTTTTCCTAATAATTGGTATCAGAGCAATTAGGCTCATGGGTTTGTTCGAGTTCCTTAGAGGAGATGACAGATCAAAAGACGAAGATCAAGCATTTTGATGGTAAGATCAACTTCAATCTATGGATGGTGGACGTGTATGATGTTTTGGTTTAGAATGATTTGCACCTTGCCCTAGAAGAGAAGAAATCAACCGACATGAAGTAGGAGAAGTGGGATGAGATTTGTTTAAAGACCTTAAGTTTAATCTGGTTGCAATTGGCGGATGAAGTCAAGTGTAATATTCTTGAGGAGAAAAGTACAGCGAGTCTATGGATGAGACTCAAATCTGACTACTTGGGATAATCGTTGCTAGATTGGATGTATTGAAAGAGAAAGCTTGTTAGGTTCTCAATGAAGGAAGGTACCCATCTTTGAGATCACATTGTAAAGTTCAGTAAGGTAATATCTGAACTGAAGGCTATTAATGATGATGATCTTAGCGGAGAGGATAAAGCTTTCAACTTGATATATTCAGTGCCAACTTCTTATGATCACTTGATAGCTACCTTGCTACATGAGAAGACATCCAAGGAGACACTTATAGTAGCCGGGGTGATTAAGGGTCTATTTTTATAGGGTGCTTTATGATGGATGGTGATACTTCAATTGGAAGGGATACAACACACAAGGGTAGGATTCGTTGCCACTATTGTAAAGGAGTTGGACATTACAAGAGAGACCGTCGCAAGAGGTTGGGTCAGACGAGTGCTACTAAAGGAGGAGAACAAGCCCATATAATTAGCTCAACTGAGTCAGGTAATAATGATGACTATTGTCTTCTTGTTTCAAGTTCTTCAGATGTGGATTCAAGTTGGTATTTTGATTCAGGAAATTCTTCTCATATTTGCTCCGAGAAGGAGATGTTTTCTACTTACAAGTCGTCAACAGGTCATAGTGTGAGGACGGGGAGTGGAGAGATTTGTGAAGTAGTGGGCGAGGGAACAATTGAATTGGAAATGCCAGATGGTAAAAGATTCACACTAGAAGATGTCATGCATGTTCCTTCGATACAGTAGAATTTGATATCCTTGGGAACTCTTGATGCTCATTGATGAAAGTATACAGCTCGAGGTGGAGTTTTAACAGTTTGGGATAGTCGTCGTAAGGTAATGAATGGTAAGAGGGAAATTGGGCAGGGTCAACACAACCTCTACCAGCTTTGTGGGAGTAGGAAAACTCGGCCGAGTGTATGGAAGCCCATTGTTCCTAAAGCATCATCTAGTAAGCCGTCACTAGAATTACCGAATCGAGATGCAATGTTCGAATACCGTTGGAAGGTGGAGAGAGAGCCTTGAAATAGGTGGAGTTCGTGTGGAGGGTGGCACATCCATGATTATATCTATAGGGGTGTGCCCTTGAGGGGGCATACAGCTGGAGAAAAACAGGTGGAGGTTTGTTCAACTAGCAGAAGAAGTCATAGAAACGTGTTGTTTACAAAGCGGAGAAGAAAGGTCTAGAAGAGTTTTAAATCACACAGCTATGGATTCATGAGTATGCAATCCATGGTAGAGATTGTTGGGTTTGTATGTCTTGCATAGACATGTCCGATGAAGAAGATGATGAAGCGTTGAGATGGATCGAAGCGAGGCATCGAAGAAGAAGGAAAGCAGTCAGCAGAAGCAAACATGTGGAGTTGTGGTCGACCGTACTTGGGATCGGTCGACCTCCCAGACTGTACCGGGTTCTCGAGAGGGGAACGGTTGACTGAATGTTGTGTACGGTCGACTGACCGCGGCGCTGATGGGTTATTTAGGTCGAGTCTTGGAGATTCGTGAGAAGCCCAACTTCGTCTTCAAGTTAGATCGTACGATTCCCAATGCAGGGTTATCTCTTCAGTAGTAATCAGATGGTTAATGTATAAAGTGTATCAAACTAGAGTTTCTCTAGATCTATAAATACAATGTAAACGGCTCCTAGAACGATATGATTCTATTGAGTGCCGAATAGAACGAACCTGTGCCTACTATCTACTTCATCTGAAAGGGTTAGAGAGTTTCTTCATTGTAAGCAGCAACCAAGTTCCAGTTAGGCTTGAGAGAGAGTCGTGATGATAATTGTAATATTCTTCTATCTTCTCTAGTTGAAATAACATCTCGGTTCTTGCTCCTCCGGATTAGGGCGAAAGCCCCAACCGGAACAAGTCTTGTGTGCTTTGTGTGACAAGTGTGATATAGTTTGCTTGATGGTTTGTATTGATTGTCTCGAAGACTCAATAAAATTCTCAGTTTTCCTAACAATACACCCTCGATACTCGTGTACTTCGCTACAATTCTTCTTTTGCTTTAATTGACTCTACATATCTTGTTTAGAACTCATGGTTTCTTTGACTGCAAATTGGAAAATAGTGGAATCAGAGAGTAAACAGAGATGTTTATAGTGAGGTCTCTTCTTGGGTTCGTTGTATATTGACAGAAGCTTGAGTGATCAATTCAATGTAAATTATTTAGAGGATAATTATGATTGAGATGTACTAATCTAGTTTTGGCTATATGAATATTCAGGCGATTTTTTCTATAATTTGTGCGTTGGTGATGGAAGTAACCTCCAAGCTGACAAGATCTTTACAATTCCTTCACTCTTTTCAGTCTCATTCTGTGACGGTTTTTTGGTTCATTCCATCCATTTAACATCCCTGAAGGGCAGAGTTCTGTGTAAATTTGGACAGTGACATTATACTTATTTAATTTTACTCGAACTGCCAAGTTTGTTTCAGGAATATACTCAAATCATATCTGATTCATGGATTGATGAGATCCCAACTTGATCCAATTATACTTTAGAGTCCATACTTTACAGAATTACAATTATTATCTATTAGGTCGAATGGATGCTTGTTGCTGCTTATTTTTGTGTGAGAGCAAACAGATAGTGAGTTAATAATTGATGAAAACTGCTAAAAAACTAACATTTGACCTTGGCCGTGAAATGCGGTAAGGCTCCTGAGATTGAATCTGGATCGTTAATTGACCACCGTGATATGATTCCGACTGTTGCTGATGCGGCCAATGGACCTGCAAAAAGCTTGAAACACCGGGAGGTGGCCCTGGCGATAGACCCTCTAACGCTCAAATCAGAACCAGAAAGAGAAAGAGAGTTCGAGAGAGAAATTGGCGAATAGTTGATTACCTTCTGACTGTGGAGGGGGGAGGGTATTTATAGGCCTGAGAAATATATCAAGAGGTTGATTTAGATCCGTTGGATCGATATGAATTCCTTATTTTCTTGATGTTTCTCCCCTTCAAGAGATAAGTTCTCTTGTTAGGGGATAAGAGATTTAACTCCTATCCTTCATAGGCTAGGTGTCTTTCCTAGTGGGCATAGTCTGTCACTTTTTATGGGCTTGAAAGAAGCTCATGTCTTGGAGAAGGTCCAGACCTGTTAAAGAGGTCCGTTATGATTAGTCTACCTGTAGAACATTTGAGATATGTGCTGGAATCATACGGCCCTGATTTACTGTGATTTTTACCATCATCATAATCCCCCCACTCCCTGAAGGCAATTTTCTTGACTTTTGGGGATTAGTATGTCTTACTTTGGGATTCTGGAGTATAATCTTAGCCGTTAGGGTGTTCAGAGATACCTGGAACTGATCTGTGTCTTCTGAAGGTAGTGAATATCTTCCTGTATTTTCCCATATTTTTTCGGATTTTTCGAAATTTATCTGGAATTTTATGGAGTTTTCCATATTTTTCCAGATTTTAAAATCACTTTTTCGAATTTTATAATTAATGAATCAAATTTTAATTATTTTTTGGAAATTTTCATGAATTTTCCGAATTTTAAATAATTATTTTTCTATTTTTAATTGATTTTTCGAATTTTAAATGGTTTTTAAAGGATTTTTTGGGAATAATCAGAGTTGCACAAGCTTTTTAAAGCGATCAGAGACGTCGATCAGCATCAAACTCACGTGCTGAGTGGATTGAATTGCTATGATTCAACCGTTTGTGATTAAGGGATGACGTAGACAAACCTGGTGCATCGATCATGCCCTAGCTCACGCGCTGAGTGAGATCAGACGGCCGAGATGTGAGGATCTGTTGAGGAGGTGACGTGGCTCAATCAGGAGCATTCATAATGCTCTGGCTCGAGCGCTGAGGCAATCGAGGGGCTCAGATCTGATCGTTGTGATCTGTTGTGACGTGGCGCAATCTGGAGCATCCATCAGTGGTCGGCTCGCCCGCTGAGCGAGATCAAGCGGTGGAGAAGCGAGCAGAGCTCTGAGGAAGAAGAAGGGCGACGTGGGAGCATCTGAGCCATTCATCATGCTTGCGCTCGGTTTTTGGGGTGGTCTAAGGGTCAGAAATTGAAATGGACCCCCTAGCTCGACCGACCATTTGGCCGAGCTATGGCCATTTTTTTCCGACTTCGAAGACTTCGCTGAGCTACGGGGAGCTTGTGTGTTCGCAGAGCTATGGGTTCTCGTCCTCGTCGAGATACTAGGACGTCGAGCCGTCCCCTTCGTCGTCTTACTCTCTTCGCCGAGCCCTAAAGCCTCATTTTTGGCTGAGCTATGGAGATAGCTCGCTACGTGTAACAACCCGGATTTTCATATGAATATATGTATGTTTTGATAAGCACTGTTATTTATTTATTTTTTTCTTTTTGAAGCTTCTAGTATGGAATTAGCTCTTAAGTTTCAACTAGACCCGATTAAATCTGAGTTAACCCTAGTTTAACTCAACACTTGTAGTGTATCATGGCATGTAACAAAAAAAAAAAAAAAGACTTGTGCACATGCACAAGCCCTAGGCCGACCAAGTTTTGAGAGGGAAAGAGAATTAGGGTTAGGGTTTGAACATGGAATCTTGACTCATGATGAGTCTTTCACCACCTCCACACTCCACCTCCCACTTCCCCCACTCCATGAGAAGATGCACCCTCTATTCCCCATGCTCAAATCCGGCCAAGACCACCCTCCCCTCTTCTTTTTTGTGTTTTAAAATCCCCCTACTTCTCCATCTCATTTTCCATCTTCTACTACCTCCACACTTAAGAGAAAGAGAACAAGAAAGAGAGAAAGAAAGACTTGCTATTGTTTTGGAAGGAGAGAAACCAAGGAGAAGAAGAGAAGCCAAGAAGGAGGAACCAGGGAGCAAGAAGGCTAATCAAGGAGATAGTAGCTTGTAGGATCTTTCTTTTCCATCAAACTCATCAAGGTTGGTGTTTCTAACCTCTTTGTTTGTTTTTGATTGTCAAATGGTGATTTTAGTGACTGAAAAATGACATTCATGCTCTAGAATGAACTCAAATAACTTGTTTTGTGCTAAGAAACCCAAAACAGAAAATCCTGTTGAAAAGTTGAAATTTTGTTGTTAGTCCATAGCTCATCTCTTGAACACTACTGCTTGGTTTAACTTGAAATTTTTATATGATGTTCATTTATGTGTCTTACACCTTCAGTAATATTTCTAGAGTTTTATGATTTTTTTTGCTATTAAAATAAAATGCAAGCTTGCATGCTGGTCAGAATAAAAAGAAACAGTTTTTGTTGTTATTGTTGTGAGAAGAATGACTTGTATCTTGCTACATACTTATGGGAATGATCTGAAATTTTAGTATGTCATTTTTAAGTGTATCTAAGACCTATGTTTAAAATTTCATGAGATTTGGACAACTGTAGCTATGTTAATAAAATTATGCAAACTTAGCTAGTTATTTTAGTAAACAGAACTGTTGCTGTTATTGCTCTGTCTTTGGTGTTATTCAAAGAGGCATAATTGAAAATCTTCTTGGTAGAATCACTTGATTTTTGTAAGTGTTGTCTCGTCATGTTTCAGGAGCTAGAATCTAAAGTTTCATAATGTTCTGACACCGTTTACTATTTTAATCTGTTTTTACCCCATGACTGTGTTATTATGATGTGTTGTTCTGAGAATCTGTATACTTGTTAAAGATGGGACCATAAGGGCTTGTAAACGACCTATTCTGAAGAAACTTAAAACTAAGAAGTTTTAGTATACAAAAAGACCTTTCTATAATGATTGAAAAATCCTAATTTGGATAAGTGTGCGATTTTATATAATTTTTGCAAGTGACGACAGAAACACATTGAATCATAGATCTTACTGTTTTGCACTATGTTCATGGAAATGAGTTTGAACTTATACTTTACTAGCTTAGAGTTGTTGTTTGAGGTCAAGAATCATGTTAAAGATGTGTACATGAGTTAGGACTCAAATTATCTAAAGTTCCTTGCTAAGGGTAGCTTATAGTTGCTTGTAGGGCCCAATATAGGCAACGTTGTTCACTGTTTTGAAGTAGAAATTGTATTGGATGTTGGGGTAGTGTTGTTTTTCTCTTACTTTCATCACCTCTTCACTATGTATCTAATCCTTAATTATTTGAATCATGAATAAAATCAACATTCTAGAGTTAGCACCTCCTCTATACCGGTCTTAACCATCAATCAACACAACGACCCAAACTTGGTCTTTCATTTCAACATTTCTTCTCAAAAGAATTTATTCAAATGCTGGTACGAGGTCTTAGCCACACTCTAGTCTATAATCTCATTTCATGTTCATAAAATTGAGTATTCACACATGAGTTTATCCTCATAATTCATCATTATTTCCATTACATTTTCGTGCACAAATTTCATATTTAAAGCGACACATTCATTTTTCAAACTTTACCACGTGCATGATAGATTTTTCGCAATTCTCTTTTATTTTCATAATAACACTTTTCATTTATCAAATCAATTCACAATTTTCTTTATCTTAAAAATTTACCATGACACGACTCATTAAAATCTCTAAAGGAAGAGTACTACTTTTCTTTAATTATTCAATAGCTCTTTTAATAAAAATATAACAAGTTCTCTACTAAAATTGGCCTTGATTCTCATCATAGCGGATCAAAAGACTTATAAAAATTTCTCAAGAAATCCAATTATTTTCAGAATATTTCTAGTATTTTTCTTAATTTTTTTCAATCATTAAAACTCTTTAAAAAATCGAATTTTATAAATAATAAAAATCCCCCAGCGTGAACAATGACGCAACTAAACCGCATGCGCTAGCCACAGGCCAAAGTGCCTAACTATTAAAGGGAGGGATTATAAGCTATTTGACTTGGGCTCTCAGTTTATTAGGAAAAAAACAGATTTAAAAAAAAAAGAAGTCTTTGCCAAGACTCAAACCCAGGCACAACAGGCCGCCGAGCTACAGTAAAGCTCTAATGGCGCACCCAATAACCAGTATGACCATGGTGGCTAACTAATATGAGATTAAATTGAGTTAAATGTAATTCGACTCTCTGCTTGTTAATAACTCTTCGTATTTCAAAAACTGTTAAACTCTTTTCTCTTCTACATTAATTCTTGAAATTTTTCGGAATACTGATTTTATAAATCAACAACATAACAGTAATTTAAAAATATTATTCTGACATAAAAACAACAATAAATTCAACATTGCAATTATTTCAAGATCTCTACCAAAAATCTAATGTTACAAGCACCACAACATGTTGTCTCTTACTTTTATTTTTCTTTTACTACTACAATGATCCTAAGCATAGTTTCCTTTATCAAACTAGTGCCACAAAATTTAATAAACACAATTAATCTATTTCAATTATTCAACAAACCATTCACAAGCATATTCTACATTCTAACATGGTTCCAAACTCACATTTTTTATAGCACATGATAATCCTACCACAATAATCATAATTATAAACATTCCTACACATTTCATCACGCATTCATTTCATTATCTAGTTAGTGCCTTTTTTAAAGCCAACACATGGTTAATTTACTAGTTTCTTTAGCAATTTCATCAATCACAACCCTAGCATGATGTCTATTTTAGAAGTTGAGAAATCACCCACCTATTTGGAGAAAAACAAACACAAAGCTCCTAGAAATCTCCTTGAACGCATGAACGGTCCTTCTCCTCCTAGAATGTGCCACCACGAGAGCCTTCTCCTCCTTGATGTAGTGAACCCGAGCTCCCCCTCTTCTCCTCCTTGATGAATGGCCGGCCTCTACTTGGGAAGGAACACACACAAAGCTCTAAATCTTTTTACTCACTTTTGTTTCTTTTCACAAACTATAATTTTCTTTCTCTTTCTATTCTTATCAATTATTCTAATGCATAACATGAAGAGAACTAGGGGTATTTATACTTATTTTTGAGTGAAATGGAGGACTAGGATTGATCTAGATGGTTAAGGATAAAGGGCTAAGATGTATTAGGGAGTTGTAGCAACCACCCATGAATACATAACCACCCAAACCACAGCTCCACTCTTTCCATCTCTCTTGCTCCCATCCGGCCACACCCCATGCACACTAGACATGTGCTAGTGCAATGCACGTGTCTCATCTAGTACCCCCGATTAATTAGTTGTACATGTTTAATTAATTAATTGTCTACCAAATAAGTCTACACTACATGTTATAACAATTAAAAGATAATTTAACTAGTGGGCTCAAATCTAGTGGGCCTTAGACCCATGGGTTATTAATAAAAATAATTAATTAATTAGGGTGGGCTAGATTAGACAATTAGGCCTAGGCTTTTAAAATAGGCTTTTAGAAAATAAAAGAGAAAGATTTAAAATAATTATTTGTTCATGTTATAAAAGAGATAATTTTCTAGGAAAAATGCATATGAATTTGTACATGCAAAACACGTAAAAATCAATAAACTCTTATTTTATTATAATTAAAAGTTCAGGATGTTATAGCTGGAGAACGAGGTGAAGATGAGAGAACGATAGGAGGGGAAAGGTGGACGGGAAGAGAAGGGGAAGCAGCTGGGGTAAATAGCAGTGGGTATAAATAGGGTAGAGTATATTAGGGTTTAGAAGGGGGTGACGGTGGTAAACAGGTACGGGTGAACAGGGCAATTGGTTTTAGGGTAAGTGTGCAGGATGGGGGAATAGGGTTAATGGGTTAGGTGGTTTTTAGGTAGGGTATAGGGTATTGGGTAGTTGAGTTTGGGTATTTAAATGGGTATTGGGTATTTATAACAGGGTATGGGTTAAATAGAAAATAGGGTATTGGGTAATATAGGGTTTAGGTGAAAGCAAACAAATGGGTGTGGGTTAGGTGTTAACGGGTTGAGGGGTGTAATGGGTAATGGGTAACGGGTATAGGGTTTATAGGGTTATAATGGGTTTGGGTTTTAAAACAAACGGATTGATTATAGGGTTGAAGAAATGGATTTAATAATATATAAAAATCCAAAAGATTAGGGGGTTTTGGGAAAATAAAATAACCAATAAAAATGTACAATTATGATTTTATAGAAATATTAACAATAATAATGATAACAGTATTAAAAATAATAGTAATAATAATAATACTGATAACAATAATAATAATAAGAAAATAATGATAAAAGATAATAACAGCAATAATAATAACAGTAATAGTAACAATAATAGAAATCAAAGTAATAATCTCAATGTAAAAAAAAATCCATTAAAATTATTGATCAAAAACCGATTTTAATAGAAGATCCAACAGTACATTTTAACAAAGAATTTGAAAGCGGAAAACTAATTTACAAAAAATTTCAAATACAGGAAATACACAAAAAATACAGATTTGCAAAAATAGGGGTTACAAATCCTACCCACCTTACAACACAATTTCGTCCTCAAAATTTGCTTTGGCGGTACATAGGACAAGGCAAAAGCAAACTTAGGGGAAGGATAACAAAACAGAGAGTTAAAGAGAAAGGAACAAGGCAGTGGCAATACCAGAAAAAGAACTAAGTGGATAACAATGAGGTCAAATGGAATGCATGAAAGGAAATAAACAGTATCAAAAGGAAAAAAACAACACAAGATAAGAAAGCAAGATAGGGAGCAAGTAGAATTGGAATCAAAGATAGACTGAACAGGGAAGAATTGAATCAAATAATGAATTGGGTGCATGATGGTAAAATGGAATGCAAGAAAGAAGTAACCGGTATCAAAAATGAAGAAAAAACAACACAAAACTTGTAAGATAACCAGCAAAGAGATGATGAAATAGATAGTGCTGGAATCGAAGAAAAGATGGACAATGAAGAGCTAGACCAGCCAATGAGTCAACAGATGAAGATGAATGCAAGGGATAGAGAAGCAAACAGTGCAGGGAAGCAGAAACAACAAAATGATCCTGGGACCTGTGGGTCATGGGCCTACCACACTTCCGTTGCGACACTCTGATCGGGGAAGACTGCCAATAGCATCGAGCGATGCCAACTGATAGACTAAGCAAGAAAGAAAAGAATGGATGGCATCAAAATCAGAAAGATATTGGTACAAAAGAACAAATTCATACCCAAAAAGAAATCATTCAAAGAGGACGACTGAAAAGACGGAAGAATCAAGGAATCAAGGGATTGAATAAGAAGGGGTCAAAAAGAATGGAATAAGACTTGTATCCAGATCAAATTGAATATCAATTCATTCATGCATGCGTGGTCTGTGTAATGTTGAGCCAATCCTAGATCGAGCCAAACTTGTCTAATATATCAGTCAAACTAATACATTAGCCAAACCTGGGCTCTAATACTACTAAAAATCTTGTCACACCCCGTTTCCAAAAAAGAAAATACAGAATACGAATACATGACTAAGCCCAGCGAATGATTTTCATCATCCATAAGCTGTCAGGATCTTTACAACAATTCACAAGAATAATCAGAGTCGAAAGCAAGAGAAATCAACCAAACATGCATATATGAATCAAAATACCAATTTGAATTTACTTGAAATAAAATATATTAATCTCAAATAAACTAGATCTGAACAAGTGAAAATTCCTGGGTCACATTGCCCAAATACAAATAATCCAAGTACAACATACATTATTCAAATAGCAACAAGAAATAATAATAATAGCAGGAAAATCATGATAGCAAAACTCCAGCATATAGTATCACATCTCGCCTATTCCATCTGGCAGCTGATATCCAAAATCTGCAATTTAATAAATTGCAGGGATAGGAAAAAGAAAATAAACTTCCGTTAATGCAAGTTACGGGCTGCTTATAGTGCAGGATACAAGTACATGGAAAGGATAAACTAATAACATAGAATAGGCATGATAACAAATTAGAATAACTGGCATGAATCAGGAAACAAAATCAAGTAATATGATATACTAACAGGTACAGGTAACATGCATCAAGTGTCAAGCAAGCAGGTAAACATGTAACAGATAACATGCAAGCATGTAACAGGTGTCATGTAATAGGTGAGCATGTATCAGGTATTATGTCATGTCAAGTCTTGTATTTATTACTATCTAGGTAGCACTTCATGCATCTATACTTTTACTACATAGTTGCTACATTCAAACAAGTTGCACATATTGGAGTCCATAGAGCCGTGTACTCAGGGATCAGGAAAACAGGAACAGGAACAGGTTCATGAATCAAACAGGTACACGAATCATTCGATTCATGCATCAACATGTTCATGAATCAACAGATAATAGTTACACGAACCAACAGGTTCATGCATCAACAGGTAACAGGTACAGGAACCAACAGGTTCAGGCATCAACAGGTAACAGGTACACGAACCAACAGGTCCGTGCATCAATAGGTAATAGGTACACAAACCAACAGGTCCGTGCATCAACAGGTAACAGGTACACAAAGTAACAGGTTCGTGCATCAATAGGTTCAAGTATCAACATGAATCAAAAATGGGAAATATGGGCCACCTTCTAAGTACACATTTCTATATTTTCCACTACTAGATTTTTTTCCTTAACCCCGACTTGGTTATTTAATTATTATTATCAAACAGGCATGTATGTGTCACAAACAGGGCAAGTATAACATGGCATGAATAAGAAACAGGTTCAAGATGGAAGATAAACATCTATAGGCGAAAGATAACTCATAACAGGATAGAACAACAAAAATCCTAGTTCAGGACAGCAAGACAGTACTGCACTAAATCTGAGATTTCCGTTGCAACAAACATTCAAATCTGGATCCGCCGAAGAACCTGAAAAATAGACTCCCGGCCGAATCCAGCAAATATACATAAGTCGTATAGTATTTCACAAAAACAAGTCTCAAAACAGATTTGAATGCAGAAAACGTGTTCAGCCAGAAATCAGAAGATTGTATTCAAAGTTAGAAAAACAGCATGAAAACTCATTAATTAAATCCACGAAAAATCTGGGATATTCCCCTATATGTATAGTAACAAAAAATCAAGTTTCATAATTTTTCAAAAAAAAAAATAGAGTAGTCAAGAAAAATTAGAAAACAGCAAGACACGACAGTTTTGTAAATCTGGAATCGCAAACACTGCAGTACGAAAATAAAAATATCTCACAAACCATAAATGGAAATCCAAATCTGCCAAAAGGGTGATAAAATAGCCACAGTAGGCTAATTTTCATATTCACAAATATTTTACAAACAGCAAGTAGAATTAGGTCGAAAATCAGGTTCCTTACTAAACAGTATGAAAAATCTGCTAGTATAGTTATGATTTGCAAGTATAAAATAGTTGGTAAAACTCATCAAATAAATCCACAAAAAATCAGGGTTAGTCCTAATCAAGTATAGTTGTACTATGCAAAATATTGGATCAAATTAATACTTTTAACATCATGATAAAAATAGATTACTCTTCAGAATTCATAAAAAACAGAATCTGTAAATCTCTCTACACCTTTGTAGTAAAATAGACATAACTCACAAACCATAAAAAAAACTGAGATATGTCAGAAGAGTTGGAAAATAGACAAAATTTTCTCCAAATCACGTTCACAAAATATTTTCAAATACTGACCTTAATAAGGTCTAAAATACTGATCAAAACAGAAAAATCGGCAAAACTGAAAATATTCTTCATGTACAAAATTAATTAGTTCATACGAAACTCATCCAAAACACAACCAAACATGAAATATAGTGTACTAGATATCCAAACAACATGGTATAGGGTATTTCACAAGTCCACAATAAGTTATAGCACGAATAACACGAACGAGCACATGATATCATATGAACAACACGCATATATACAACAAGAAGTAGCCAATCCTACGTTATTTCATGTCATGTATGTCGTGAGGCAACTATGGTCTAATCAGGACAATAGAGACAATAGATAACAGAGAATTCACACACAAATTGTCTCTAGAAACCAACTACACTACAGGAGCTATTTAGTACTTGTATTACACAAAGAAAAGAATACAAGTTACTTGTCTGAGAGACACGGAAACGATGCAAAAGCAAGAATAATGGGAACGGATTCCCAGGCACGAACACGACGAACGAATGAGCGAACGAACCATACGAACCACGAGCAAAGAACAAAACCCGAGATCACACCCTAACACGAGCAAACTCTCGCACGTGCAAACAAGAGAGCGAGAGGGAGAAGCACCAGCACGGCTAGGGGAGCCGAGCCACATCGAGCACAATGGGCAGCGGCAACTGCAGTGGATCTCGCTGTTGCTGTTGCAGATGTTGTCTCTTACTACTGCCGGCATCAAGGGGAGCGGTGCTTCTCCTGCTGTGTTGTGGCTGACTGGCGGCAGAGCAACAGGAGGAGGGGAGACGGGGGTCGTCGCTGGCTAAGCGCGTCGCAAGAGGAGGCAGGGGGAATTTGGGGTGCAAAGGAGAGGGATGAAGACGGCTATGGGTGCTTGCGATGCAGGAGGCGGCGCAACCAGAGGGTCACGACACTGAGGTGTAGGGCAGAGCAGGGAGAGAGGGCTGGAGAACAGGTTGAAGATAAGAGTACGATAAGAGGGTGAAGGTGGTTGGGATGAGAATGGGAAGCGGCGGGGGTAAATAGCAGTGGGTATAAATAGGGTAGAGTATATTAGGGTTTAGAAGGGGGTGATGGTGGTAAATGGGTACGAGTGAACAGGGCAATGGGTTTTAAGGTAAGTGTGCAGGATGAGGGGAATAGGGTTAACGGGTTAGGTGGTTTTCGGGTAAGGTATAGGGTATTGGGTAGTTGGGATTGGGTATTTAAATGGGTATTGGGTATTTATAACAAGGTATGGGTTAAATAGAAAATAGGGTGTTGGGTAATATAGGGTTTAGGTGAAAGCTAACAAATGGGCGTGGGTTAGGTGTTAACGAGTTGAGGGGTGAAATGGGTAACGGGTATAGGGTTTATAGGGTTATAATGGGTTTGGCTTTTCAAACAAATGGATTGATTATAGGGTTGAAGAAATGGATTTAATAATCTATAAAAATCCAAAAGATTAGGGGTTTTTGGAAAAATAAAATAACCAATAAAAATATACAATTATGTTTTTATAGAAATATTAACAATAATAATGATAACAGTATTAAAAATAATAGTAATAATAATAATAATACTGATAACAATAATAATAATAATAAGAAAAAAAATGATAAAAGATAATAATAGTAATAGTAACAATAATAGAAATCAAAGTAATAATATCAATGTAAAAAAAAAGTCAATTAAAACTGTTGATCGAAAATCGATTTTAATAGAAGATCCAAAAGTACATTTTAACAAAGAATTTGAAAGCGGAAAACTAATTTACAAAAATTTTAAATACAGAAAATACGGATTTGCAAAAACAGGGGTTACAACCTACAACCACCAGTCGCAAGAACCCACCTTGACTTTGTCACCTCATTGCCGATACCCCTCGAGCGCCAGCCTCTCGCTCGATGTCCCCATCTCCGACACCTTCCTTCACCACTGCCGGCCATTGCCTTCTGCAACCTCGAGCACCACCATTGTCCCTCACAGTCGACGACTACCCTGCCATTGCTGCCACCTTCACCCTCTTCCTCTGTTTTCTTCCAAAACAGAGGATGCAGTCGAAACCCTGTGCACCACCTCGCTGTCCACCGTCGACCACCCTTCCCCTGTGCACCACCTCGCTGTCCACCGCCGACCGTCGCCACCCTAGAGTCCGCCAGCCCTGTCCCCGAGCGCCCACCGCCGTCGTTGCCGCTGATGATCCCGCTGTTACCGCTGTCGTTTTGCTGTTTGCTATTTTGTTTTGGGTATTTCTATGTGCTGTTTTGTGATTCTCGCTGAGTTGCTATTTTTTTCCCTCGCACGTTGTGTGCACGTGCTTTTGTGAGTGGGTGGGTGTACGTGTCTTGCACGTGTCGTCATTAGGATTCTCATCCAGTTATTCTCTTCATATTCGGATTTACCGTCTAACATGTAAGTCTTTCTTGAACTAGTTTATTTTTCTTGTTCAAGAACTCTTTTGATCTCCGCAAGTAGTTCCCGATTTTTTTCGTATTAATGTTATACTATTCATCTTCTGTTGAGTATATTGAGGGTTTACACGAGCTAACCCAAGAGGATTTTGACTTTGTGCAAATATCTTCGACTCAAACCCTAGTCCTAATTGCACATTGCATATGCACGTTATACATGAAAACAAGTCGATCGATGTTATAGACTTGTTTGATGACTAGAATGTTGCCGATCGAATATTATTTCCATGAATTAATTGCCATGATTGTAAATTGCATCATGAATCTTAGAATTGAATGTTAATCACCAAATAAAACTTTTTTTTGATTTATTTCAATAATATTGCATGCTTGTGTAATGAAAATATTGCCAATCCATGTTAAATTATTTTCTGCCCTGCTGTCTACTCCTTTTTGTATCGGACTTTTGAACCTGTTGCTGTAGTAATTTGAATGAACTTTGTAAACATGAATTGTAGCTTTGTGAGTCTATTTTCCAGAACATTCAACGGAATTGAATTCCGATTTATAATCTGCTAGATATCTGACTTTTAGTACTGCTGGGTCTAGATTTCCAAATTCGAAATTTCATGTGTATTATTATGATTTATTAATAAACAGAACATGTTAATAGTAAAATTAAAATGTGAAATTAATTTGGCTGAAACTAGACATGTGTAGGAATCACCCTGAATTTTTGTAAATTTAATTGATAAATTTCTTGACCTGAAACATATATGTGAACACAATCTATAACCTGCTGCCTGAACATAAAATCTGTAAAGAATAAGAATTTGAACCTAGTTTCTTTTATTTTTATGTCATATGCATATTCGTTGGAACCGGCAGAGTGTCTAGTTCTTAGAACTTCTGAAGGATCCAAATTTTCTATTCTGTAGCAGCGGAAATATCTATTTTTGTACAGTAACGTCTTGCTGTCCAAATTGTAAGATTTGTGTTGATTTAATATATTTGCTTCTTGCTTTGTCTGTAACGAGTAGAATTAGTCACACCTAGCATGACACAATCTTGACACCTTTTTGCACGCTCATATAGAATGAAATAAACTGATAACAAGCCGGGGTATTATGGGTTGACTTGGTAGTGAACAATCGGAGACTGTACTCGGTAGGGGTCCCTTGCCAGCTAATTCCCGTAAATTCCCGAAATTCCCGTAATTCCTGAAATTCTCGTAAATTCCCGGTTACTAGGCCGAGTACATGATCCGTGAATTAACCATCATAGTCTAAAATGTTCAGTTATTTGCTTGCGTCGAACCTGTGGAATGGAACGCAGTAGTACGTGCACTAGATAGATTAATAAAATAAATAATAACCCGCATTTGATATTTCATGCTTGATCCCGTATATTGTCATCAATGTAGAACTTGATTTGAAATAAGTAATTATCGCATAATTAAACATAGACCCTTGACATTATTGCAATTCCCTGTCTTTGTTGTTGACTTTGATCCATTCCCTCTCTTTTGAAAAATAATGCCTTTTTGTTCCCTATTTTCCACTACTTGCTGTCTGTGGCTTGCTCTGAGGACATTATTTTCTCTATTTTTAGATCACGAGTTTACATGTATTGAAGATGAGTTACCAGAAGAAATTGGTGAGCAATGATTTTAGAAGATGGAGCCTAAGAATAGACTGCTAGAATTATCTTTTATGCTATCTTTCCTTTGAACATTGTTATTCTTATTGTACATTGTATTTCGGGCTTGTGTGTCCCGAAGTTTACTTTTTCTCAGATGTTGGATATTATTTGATGAATTTATTTCATGATTATTTTAGAGTTTATTCATTGTTTATGTGGTTATTCTTTTCTTGCATTGTTGTATTCTCTTGTCACTACAAGGAATTTGCCATATACCAATGGATACCTGTAGTGACGGGTCACTAAAACCGTAGGTATAGACATCATATACCTACAGACGTGTAGTAAACTGTGGGTATAGATATCCTATAGCTTTAGAGTTTTTAATCCATAACTATTATTTAATTTCTCCATCTCTCACCAAACCCTATTTCCAAATCCCCAATCTCACAAAACCCTATCTCCAAATTCCCCCCTCCCGCCACCGTGCCCCCCTTCCAGCCGTCGTGCCCCCCTCCCCGCCGTCGTGCCTCCCCCAGCCCAATCTCCTCTCTCTCTCCCTCTCACCCAACCACTGCACCTCCGTCGTCATCGTCCCCCGCCCTCCGTCCCTCATCGTCGTCCCCCCTCCTCCAATCTCTCTCTTCCCCTCTCACAAACCGCACCTCTTCCTCCGTCCCCACCTCTTCCTCCGCCGTCGTCTTCCGTTATCCGCCCAGTTCTACTTCAGGTGACTTCATTAAAATCCTATGTTGATGCCCAGTTCTTTGAATTAATGATGTTTTTGCCTTTTTGGGTAAGGTAGTTTTGGTCGGTAAGTAGTATGTAATTGATTGTTTTAGACATGGGGTTGTAGATTTTTTTTTATCTGGCTGCATGAGCTTTAATTTTGCAGTACTTGTTGCTTAGGGTTCTTAATTTTGGTTAATCATGAACACCATCTTAAAATTTTGATAATCATATTGTTAGTTATTGAGTCTAATTGTTTTGAGGAGTTAGCCAAAGAGAAGGGTTTCTTTTTTTTTGGGTTTGAGCTTCCCATTTTTCTTATTAGGTGTTTGTGGCATTTTGTATTTCTTTTGGGTTGTAAATTTTGATTGCTAATGAGCAAGCATTAGTGTAACTCCTATTTCTCCGTATTTATATTTTGTACTGTTTGTGCCTCATTGTACTCTCTCGTCTATTTAAGATCATGTAATTTGTTCAGATTGAATGAAATCGCTATTCTCGTCTCAACTCAAATTTTGGGTCTTTCTATCTAATTCATTTGTGTGCCATTTGTATCATTCTTCATGAAATTGACCAATTCTTCTCATTGATATCCTTAATCTCCATTTTAGTGCATTTTAACCATTTCTCTTGTTGGGTTCTTTTTGAAATGGATACCCAAAACCCGCGAACCCGCAAACCCACACTATTTAAACCCCTAACCCTAACCCCTACACCCCCTACTGTTCTAACCTAAAAAAACCCCGCCGCTTTCTTCTCTCCTTCGTTTCTTCTCCGATCTCGCTGTGCAAACCCAATCCACACCATCCGATCACCTTCGCCCCTCCGTTCGCCCTCGCCTCCTCCATACTCCATCTCCGTCGTCGTTTCCCTATCGCCATCCACCACAAAACACCAGTCCTCCGCCATTAACCCATCTCCCCCGTTACCCAAACTCTCGCTACCACCATCGACCCATTGTTCACTACGACCCTCACCATCGCTCTTCGCGTCCCCTCGACCTCCTCCCCTCTCCACCGCAGCACCAATCCGTCGTCGCCATTCCCATCGTCCCGCTCCTTTCTTCCTCCGACCCATCGAAACCAACTCCCCACTCCACCTCGACGTCAGTAACCCATCACCCTCTCCCCACCATTTCGCCTCAACTCTCCACCTTTGCGCCGCTCGTCGTCTTCCTCATTCGCCTACCCCATTGCCTCGCAACCACCATCGCCGACCAACACCCCGAACCCCGCTGTCCTTCCTTCCCTGTTTTCGAACCCAGAACAGAGTCGCCGCCGCGCGACAGGGTCCCTCTCGACGTCGCGCCGCCGCCAGCATCGCGAGCCCCGCCTCGTCACCGTCGAAGCCATCGCCACAGTCGCGCGAGCCCGCGCCGTCGCTCCCGTTCGCTGCTGTCGCGAGGAAGAAGACGCCTCGCCATTGGTGGAGAACGCTGTTCGGTATTCGCCCACACCAGATCCAGATTCCGCTGCACGCTGTTCTAACCTGGATCCGCTGCTTTGGCTCGATCTGATTGGGTGATTTCCGCTGTTCCGTGTTTTGCTGCGCCAGATCCCGTTGCCGCTGTTTGCTGTTTTGGGCCGATCGTGTGTGGGGAAAAACTCGATCTTCGGTAGTTTTTCGCACGCGCTTTTTGAGGACTTCTTCCGGGATTTTTCAACCAAATTTTCTGCAACAAGTGGATCGATCGTCGTCGAACTAAGGCAAGTATCCTTGTACATTTTGTTGTTCTAGTACAAGCATCCTTGAAATACTACAAATAGTTAGATTGTGACTCCTCTTTGAAATATCGTTGTGGATCAATATTGAACCTCCAAATTGACAATTCTAAGAGTCACAAAATTTCCTCGTATTTAATTTATAATTATTTGACTCTTTTACCCTTGGACACATGAAAATGTAGACACATGAATTAAGGAGCCCTAAATTTGTAGATACATGTCACATTCAATTTTTGACGAACTTGCGACCCTATGGCTTGGAAAACATTTATTAGTTGCTGTTTTGACCTCCATTATCATGTATTGATGCCACATAATAACTTAGACGCCAAAAGACATTTTTCCATGAAATCTACACTAGCAAGTTAATTCTACGTGTTGCTGTCTGAATATTCTTTTGCGGTTTCGACCCTTTTATCATTTGAATCTGGGCCTGAGCCCTGAATAGAAATTGTAGCTCTGGATGTCTAAATGTCGATAGACTCCGAAATTTTCGAATTTGGAGTTACGGTCTAGGAGTTATTGCAGATTTACTGCAGCTGTGTCGGTAGGCACAGATTCGCAAAAACTGCTGCACACCTTTACTTTCCAAATTAATTTAGCTATGCAACCACCGAGCGTTTGACTCCAAATTTTATATGTAGTTGCTGGACACCCAATAGAACATCCCCAATTTTTCTTAGAATTAATTTATATTATTTCAACTCTGTTTCGCATGTATAGATACAAGTACACAAAATCTGCCTGAACAAATGTAACAAGCCGGGATTTGAGGGAAGGACTATAGAGTGGACAACATAGGTAAGTGTACTCGGAAGGGAGCCCGTGTTTCCCAATGTTGTATGTTAAATGGAACTAAGTGCCACGTAGAACTAAGTGCCACGTCATGGGTGACGGGGGCCACCTCTAGAGTCTACGGGGGCCACCTCTAGAGTCCATTATATGATTACATGATATATAGTTGAGATCACATGGAACTAAGTGCCACGTAGAACTAAGTGCCACGTCATGGGTGACGGGGGCCACCTCTAGAGTCTACGGGGGCCACCTCTAGAGTCCATGATTGATCACTTGCTTGACACTTGATACCTGAGTATGCCGCCCTATGGACTCCATTACTAGGTCTAAACATAACTGATTTGACTGTAGCAACCATGTAGTAAAAGTATGGATGCATGAAGTGCTACCTAGATAGTAATCACACAAGACTTGAACTTAATACCTGATACATGATCATCCTGTTACCTGATTATCCTATTACCTGATTACCTGGTTACCTGATATCTGATACATGAAACTTGAACATGACACCTGTTATTGATACTTGATGACATGATACATGAGACTTGAACCTGAAACTTGAACTTGACAACTTGTTACTTGATACTTGACAACTTATTACTTGATACTTGACAACTTGTTACTTGATACTTGACAACTTGCTACTTGATACTTGACAACTTGATACTTGAGACCTGACAACTTGACACTAGATTTGAGACTAGATACCTGACACTTGAACTAGATGCGTATCACTTGAGGTTAGATACCCTATGTGTTCATTTGTTACTTGTTTTACCACTAGTATTTGTTACCCAGTCTATTTACTTGAGTTATCCTTCTCGTTAGCTAGTTCTTGGTTCTTCCATTATTTGTTATGTCCCTGTTGCATTCTTGATTCCTATTCCCCATACTTGTACTCGTTTTACTATTTGTGGCCCTAGCTTGCACTAAGGGCATTTTCTCTTGTTTTTTTTCCTGTTCTCTTTTTTTTTAATATTTATTAAGCAGACTTTGGAGACGAGCTACCCGCTGGAATTGGTGAGCAAAGGTTTTAGCCTTCAAGTGGAGAAGAACTTGATTTGAATATTTACTTCTTGCATTACTTGTTTTCTTGGACTATTATCTCTTGCAAATTTAAGAACTTGTAATGGGCTGATGTTCCCGAGTTTAACTTGATCTAGACTTGAACTATTTGGATGATTTATTATATTTTAGTTGTTTCTGCTGCTAATGGATTATTCATGCATGCTTGGTTATGTATATCTCTCTTGTTATATTCTTGTCCTGATGCTGAGTCGATCCTACAGCTTATGAGTGATGTTAAGATCATTCGCTGGGCTTCGTCACGTGCTCGTATTCCATATTTTTGGGAGGCGGGGCGTGACAAGGTTTTTAGTGGTATCAGAGCCAGGTTATGGCTAATGTGTTAGCTAACTAATACATTAGACAGGTCTGACTCAGTCAGGGTTAACTCAGCATTTGGCAGGCCATGAAATTGCATGAAAAATTTTATTATCAACTTGATCTGGATCCTGATTGTTTGGGTTTGTGCAGGACATGGCTCGAAAGAACGCTTCGTCCGCCCAGTCTGGGGGTGATCAGACTGATCATCCCTCCATTATGCAGCTGTTACAGATGCAGCAAGAACAAAATGAGCGGCACGCGCAGCAAATGATGCAATTGCAGAGGGAGCATGCCGAGATGATGAGGGCAGTCTTAGGAGCTGCCAACAGAGAGCCTATTGCACCTGCGCCTGGGGTGTTGCCGCCTAGACCGGGCAACGTGACTGATTTCATGAGACTACACCCCGATAAGTTTTCAGGTGCTGAAGGTCCATTGGAGGCTGAGCAGTGGCTCATTAGGACGGAGCAGTTGTTGATCGCTGCCAGGATAGCCGATGTGGACCGAGTGGATGTCGTGAGCATCCAGCTGGTGGATCTCGCCCACATCTGGTGGCGAGCTGAGATGGAGAGACTTGAGCGCCCCGTCGCCTGGGCCCTTTTCAGGGAGAGCTTCCTCACAAAGTTCTTTCCTGATGTCGTCAGGAACGAGATGGAGCGGCAATTTGTCGCGCTCACCCAGGTTCGTCAAATAGTGTTTTATATACAAAATTTTATCTGTCGATCTATGATATATCGATGCTTAACTAAGACACTGTCTTGAATCAGGGAAATCGGACCGTGGACGAGTATGCCGCGGAGTTTACCCGTTTGAGCCGCTTTGCCACGACTATGGTGGCTGATGATGAGGCCAAGGGCCGTCGCTTCTTACTGGGCTTGGATATCGATATCCAGGATCGCCTGGCTGCATTGAGACTTCGTTCTTACACCGACATCCTAGAGGCTGCTAGGAGTCAGGAACAGACCAGCAGACGGAAGCGTGCTATCCAGCGGTCTGCCCCGCACCCTGTTGCTACTAGGCCCACTGGAGGGCCAATCAGGAGGCCAGTTCCAGCCTTAGCACCGAGAGCCTCGCCATACCCGCCTATGGCTCTGAGGAGGGATGTGATATGTGATTTTTGCTACAAGGTTGGTCATGAGCGCAGGGACTGTAGGACAACAGGTCGTCAGTGTTTTACTTGTGGAGCTGGTGATCACATGATGCGGGAGTGCCCGCGCAGAGGGTTGGCTCCACCAGCTAGGGGACCAGTTCAGCCAAGAGCGCCAGTTCAGGGTCAGGCCAGGCCGCCACTTTCCCCTCAGCATCAGATCGTCGGTCAGAGGACCGCTGCCCCGAGGAGAGGTCAGGTCTTCAACTTGACTACAGAGGAAGCTGAGACCGCGGAGGAGGTCGTTGCAGGTATTATTGTATTTTATTGTTTGTTATCTATTTCATGCTTTATTGTTCATCTTGCACAATACCTTGTGTAAATCTTTCCACATCAATATTTGCTATCCCTTAGAGTCCTGCATATTCATCCCTTCCTGCATTTTGAATCTATCATAGGTATTATCCTAGTCCATTCCTTTCCTGCCCATGTTCTATTTGATTCCGGGGCGACCCACTCTTTTGTTTCCTCTCGCTTCGTGGATCAGCATCAGTTGGAGTGCGGTGATATGCAGACAGCTTGGAATATCACAACAGGTGGCGGTGTTGTCGTTTGCTCCAAGGAGTGTAAGCAGAGTCCCTTGATTATTGGGGGCAGGGATTTCAAGGCAGACCTAATAGTGATTGGCAATTCAGGTTTCGACGTGATTCTCGGCATGGATTGGCTGGGGAAATCTCATGCCGTTATCGATTGCCGAGCGAAGAAGGTCGTATTCAGGATTCCAGAGCATGATGAGTTTGAATTCCATGCTGGGGAGACACCCCTTGGGCGTGGTAAGAAGGTGGCGAATGATGAAGATGGTGCAATGGAGTTGCACACAGGCTGTGAGGCTGCGCCTCTGGTAGTGCGGGAATTCCTTGATGTCTTCCCAGAGAAATTGCCTGGATTACCTCCAGATCGAGAGGTGGAGTTCAATATTGACATTCTGCCGGGTACAGTGCCAATATCGAAGAGCCCGTACAGGATGGCGCCAGTTCAGCTTGCGGAGTTGAAGGTACAGATTCAGGGTCTATTGGATTTGGGTTTCATCCGGCCCAGTGTGTCACCGTGGGGAGCTCCTGTGCTATTCGTCAATAAGAAGGATGGAAGCCGCAGGTTGTGCATGGATTACCGGGAGCTGAACAGTGTCACTGTGAAGAATCGATATCCACTACCCAGGATCGATGATCTGTTTGATCAGTTGGGCGGTGCTGCAGTGTTTTCGAAGTTGGATCTTCGCTCGGGGTACCATCAGGTGAAAGTGAAGGCAGCAGATGTGCCGAAGACTGCGTTCAGGACCAGGTATGGGCATTATGAGTTCTTGGTGATGCCCTTCGGTGTCACGAATGCCCCAGCAGTGTTTATGAGCTTGATGAACAGAGTCTTCTCCCAGTTCCTTGACAGGTTCGTGGTGGTCTTTATAGACGATATCTTGGTGTATTCACGGAATCGGGAAGATCATGCGGAACATCTGAGAATAGTCTTGCAGACTCTGAGGGAGAACAAGCTCTATGGAAAGCTCAGCAAGTGTGAATTCTGGGTTGATCGAGTTACATTCTTGGGACATATTATCTCGGGCGAGGGAATCTCAGTTGATCCGTCCAAGATTGCTTCAGTGAAGGATTGGCCAGTGCCAAAGTCAGCTTCTGAGGTGAGGAGTTTCCTCGGGCTAGCAGGGTATTACAGGAAGTTTGTTCAGGACTTCTCGAAGATAGCTGGGCCTTTGACTAAGTTGACATGGAAAGATAAGAGGTTTGTTTGGAATGAGGCCTGCAGTGAAGCCTTCACAGAGTTGAAGAACAGGTTGACTTCAGCGCCCGTGTTAACTATACCAGATGGTTCGGGTGGCTTTGTTATTCACTGCGATGCTTCAGGCAGAGGTCTAGGTGCAGTGCTGATGCAGAAGGGTCGGGTGGTTGCTTATGCGTCCAGGCAGTTGAGGCCGCACGAGAAGAACTACCCTACTCATGATTTGGGGTTGGCAGCAGTGATTTACGCTCTGAAGTTGTGGAGGCACTACTTGCTTGGAGACCGAGTGGAAATTTTTACTGACCACAAGAGTCTCAAGTATGTCTTCACTCAGAAAGAGCTGAATATGAGGCAGAGGCGCTGGTTAGAGTTGATGGCTGACTGCGACATTAGTTTGTAGTATCACCCTGGTAAGGTGAATATGGTGCCAGATGCATTGAGCAGGAAACCAGCCGTCATGTGTTTGACCCAACAGAAGGAACTTATCGAGCAGATGAGGAGATTAGATCTGAACGTGATTTTGCCAGGCACCGATCGCAGTTGCATGATGCTTCAGTTGCAGTCGTCTTTGGTGGAGCAGATCAAGGAAGCTCAGGCAGGTGATGAGCAGTTGCAGAAGTTCCGGGCAGTTGCAGAAGTTCCGGGCAGAAGTTGAGGCAGGTTTGAGGACCAATATGATCATTCACTCTGATGGATCACTTCGCTTTGGGGCTAGGCTGTGTGTCCCAAAGGGTGAAGTCAGGCAAAAACTGCTCGAGGAGGCCCACCAGTCAGCATACTCTATTCATCCCGGTGGTACCAAGATGTATCGGGATTTGAAGCTCCACTTCTGGTGGCATGGCATGAAGAGGGCAGTAGCCAGATTTGTGTCTCAGTGCTTGGTCTGCCAGCAGGTGAAGGCAGAACATCAGAGGACCGCCGGATTGCTCCAGCCTCTTCCCATTCCGGAGTGGAAGTGGGAGCACATCACCATGGATTTTGTGACCGCTTTGCCAAGGAGTCCTAAGGGTCACAACGCCATTTGGGTGATTGTTGACAGACTGACGAAGAGCGCTCATTTCATCCCCTTCAGAGTTGGTCAGTCTACTGAGAGTCTAGCAGAGAGATACATGCAGGAGATTGTCAGACTCCATGGGGTTCCAGTCAGCATCGTGTCCGACAGGGATACCAGGTTACGATCTCAGTTTTGGGAAAGCCTGCAGAACAGTCTTGGGAGCAAGCTGAAGTACAGTACAGCATTCCATCCTCAGACAGACGGGCAGTCGGAGAGGACCATTCAGACCTTGGAGGATATGTTGAGGTCCTGCGTGCTTCAGTTTGGAGGGTCTTGGGAGGATCACCTACACTTGGTTGAATTCTCGTACAACAACAGCTATCAGGCCAGTCTTAAAGCTGCACCGTATGAGGCATTGTATGGTCGGAAGTGTAGGTCGCCAGTGTGCTGGGACGACATTGGTGAAAGGAAATTGTTGGGGCCAGATTTGATTATCAAGACAGTCGACGCAGTGGCTCAGATTAGGAAGCACCTTGTAGCGGCTCAGGACAGGCAGAAGAAGTGGGCAGACGTCCACAGGAGGCCATTGGAATTTGAGGTAGGAGACCATGTGTTCCTCAAGGTATCACCGTGGAGAGGCGTTATCCGATTTGGAGGTGGAGGCAAGCTAAGCCCCAGGTTCATCGGGCCTTTCGACATTGTGGAGCGAGTAGGTAGGGTGGCCAATCGACTCGCGCTGCCGCCGGCTCTATCTGGAGTGCATGATGTCTTTCATGTCTCCCAGCTCAGGAGATACATCAGGGATGAGAGTCATGTGATTGACTACTCGGAGTTGTCGGTACAGCCAGACTTATCATGTGAGATTCCGCTGGTTACTATCTTGGACAGGCGTGAGAAGGTGTTGAAGAATAAAGTTATAAAGCTGGTTCGGGTTGCATGGAATCCTCACTCGCCGGGTGAGTCGACTTGGGAATTGGAAGAAGAGATCCAGAAGAAGTTCCCGCATTTATTTCGGTAGTCTTGTTGTTCTTTCTTTTCCTTTAGGGTTACCCTATGTACTACTTGTCTGAATTTCGAGGACGAAATTCTGCTTGTTAGGTGGGTAGGATTTGTAACTCCTATTTCCCCGTATTTATATTTTGTACTGTTTGTGCCTCATTGTACTCTCTCGTCTATTTGAGATCATGTAATTTGTTCAGATTGAATGAAATCGTTATTCTCGTCTCAACTCAAATTTTGGGTCTTTCTATCTAATTCATTTGTGTGCCATTTGTATCATTCTTCATGAAATTGACCAATTCTTCTCATTGATATCCTTAATCTCCATTTTAGTGCATTTTAACCATTTCTCTTGTTGGGTTCTTTTTGAAATGGATACCCAAAACCCGCGAACCCGCAAACCCACACTATTTAAACCCCTAACCCTAACCCCTACACCCCCTACTGTTCTAACCTAAAAAAACCCCGCCGCTTTCTTCTCTCCTTCGTTTCTTCTCTGATCTCGCTGTGCAAACCCAATCCACACCATCCGATCACCTTCGCCCCTCCGTTCGCCCTCGCCTCCTCCATACTCCATCTCCGTCGTCGTTTCCCTATCGCCATCCACCACAAAACACCAGTCCTCCGCCATTAACCCATCTCCCCCGTTACCCAAACTCTCGCTACCACCATAGACCCATTGTTCACTACGACCCTCACCATCGCTCTTCTCGTCCCCTCGACCTCCTCCCCTCTCCACTGCAGCACCAATCCGTCGTCGCCATTCCCATCGTCCCGCTCCTTTCTTCCTCCGACCCATCGAAACCAACTCCCCACTCCACCTCGACGTCAGTAACCCATCACCCTCTCCCCACCATTTCGCCTCAACTCTCCACCTTTGCACCGCTCGTCGTCTTCCTCATTCGCCTACCCCATTGCCTCGCAACCACCATCGCCGACCAACACCCCGAACCCCGCTGTCCTTCCTTCCCTGTTTTCGAACCCAGAACAGAGTCGCCGCCGCGCGACAGGGTCCCTCTCGACGTCGCGCCGCCGCCAGCATCGCGAGCCCCGCCTCGTCACCGTCGAAGCCATCGCCACAGTCGCGCGAGCCCGCGCCGTCGCTCCCGTTCGCTGCTGTCGCGAGGAAGAAGACGCCTCGCCATTGGTGGAGAACGCTGTTCGGTATTCGCCCACACCAGATCCAGATTCCGCTGCACGCTGTTCTGGCCTGGATCCGCTGCTTTGGCTCGATCTGATTGGGCGATTTCCGCTGTTCCGTGTTTTGCCGCGCCAGATCCCGTTGCCGCTGTTTGCTGTTTTGGGCCGATCGTGTGTGGGGAAAAACTCGATCTTCGGTAGTTTTTCGCACGCGCTTTTTGAGGACTTCTTCCGGGATTTTTCAACCAAATTTTCTACAACAAGTGGATCGATCGTCGTCGAACTAAGGCAAGTATCTTTGTACATTTTGTTGTTCTAGTACAAGCATCCTTGAAATACTACAAATAGTTAGATTGTGACTCCTCTTTGAAATATCGTTGTGGATCAATATTGAACCTCCAAATTGACAATTCTAAGAGTCACAAAATTTCCTCGTATTTAATTTATAATTATTTGACTCTTTTACCCATGGACACATGAAAATGTAGACACATGAATTAAGGAGCCCTAAATTTGTAGATACATGTCACATTCAATTTTTGACGAACTTGCGACCCTATGGCTTGGAAAACATTTATTAGTTGCTGTTTTGACCTCCATTTCATGTATTGATGCCACATAATAACTTAGACGCCAAAAGACATTTTTCCATGAAATCTACACTAGCAAGTTAATTCTACGTGTTGCTGTCTGAATATTCTTTTGCGGTTTCGACCCTTTTATCATTTGAATCTGGACCCGAGCCCTGAATAGAAATTGTAGCTCTGGATGTCTAGATGTCGATAGACTCCGAAATTTTCGAATTTGGAGTTACGGTCTAGGAGTTAATGCAGATTTACTGCAGCTGTGTCGGTAGGCACAGATTCGCAAAAACTGCTGCACACCTTTACTTTCCGAATTAATTTAGCTATGCAACCAGCGAGCGTTTGACTCCAAATTTTATATGTAGTTGCTGGACACCCAATAGGACATTCCCAATTTTTCTTAGAATTAATTTATATTATTTCAACCCTGTTTCGCATGTATAGATACAAGTACACAAAATCTGCCTGAACAAATGTAACAAGCCGGGGTTTGAGGGAAGGACTATAGAGTGGACAACATAGGTAAGTGTACTTGGAAGGGGGCCCGTGTTTCCCAATGTTGTATGTTAAATGGAACTAAGTGCCACGTAGAACTAAGTGTCACGTCATGGGTGACGGGGGCCACCTCTAGAGTCTACGGGGGCCACCTCTAGAGTCCATTATATGATTACATGATATATAGTTGAGATCACATGGAACTAAGTACCACGTAGAACTAAGTGCCACGTCATGGGTGACGGGGGCCACCTCTAGAGTCTACGGGGGCCACCTCTAGAGTCCATGATTGATCACTTGCTTGACACTTGATACCTGAGTATGCCGCCCTATGGACTCCATTACTAGGTCTAAACATAACTGATTTGACTGTAGCAACCATGTAGTAAAAGTATGGATGCATGAAGTGCTACCTAGATAGTAATCACACAAGACTTGAACTTAATACCTGATACATGATCATCCTGTTACCTGATTATCCTGATACATGATTATCCTATTACCTGATTACCTGGTTACCTGATATCTGATACATGAAACTTGAACATGACACCTGTTATTGATACTTGATGACATGATACATGAGACTTGAACCTGAAACTTGAACTTGACAACTTATTACTTGATACTTGACAACTTATTACTTGATACTTGACAACTTGTTACTTGATACTTGACAACTTGCTACTTGATACTTGACAACTTGATACTTGAGACCTGACAACTTGACACTAGATTTGAGACTAGATACCTGACACTTGAACTAGATGCGTATCACTTGAGGTTAGATACCCTATGTGTTCATTTGTTACTTGTTTTACCACTAGTATTTGTTACCCAGTCTATTTACTTGAGTTATCCTTCTCGTTAGCTAGTTCTTGGTTCTTCCATTATTTGTTATGTCCCTGTTGCATTCTTGATTCCTATTCTCCATACTTGTACTCGTTTTACTATTTGTGGCCCTAGCTTGCACTAAGGGCATTTTCTCTTTTTTTTTTCCTGTTCTCTTTTTTTTTAATATTTATTAAGCAGACTTTGGAGACGAGCTACCCGCTGGAATTGGTGAGCAAAGGTTTTAGCCTTCAAGTGGAGAAGAACTTGATTTGAATATTTACTTCTTGCATTACTTGTTTTCTTGGACTATTATCTCTTGCAAATTTAAGAACTTGTAATGGGCTGATGTTCCCGAGTTTAACTTGATCCAGACTTGAACTATTTGGATGATTTATTATATTTCAGTTGTTTCTGTTGCTAATGGATTATTCATGCATGTTTGGTTATGTATATCTCTCTTGTTATATTCTTGTCCTGATGCTGAGTCGATCCTACAGCTTATGAGTGATGTTAAGATCATTCGCTGGGCTTCGTCACGTGCTCGTATTCCATATTTTTGGGAGGCGGGGCATGACATTTAGATTCCAGAACAAGTTTTTTGTTTTTTTTATCTATCCCTCTGGTTAATTGTTTGTACCACTTTGTGCTTTTTATTTTGAGTTGTAAATTATTATGATATTATATGTATCCAAATTTTTCTGAGCTAGTAATCGGAACAAATGTTTTGTTTTGTTCTATTCGTTACATCACTTTGATATGAAGATATTGTTTTTTGCTCTTCTAGGGCCGAACTCAAAGAGTTCTGCCAGTAGTAAAAATGGAAAACTGTTGAGTGGTTCAAGCAGCCGGGTTTCTTCGTCATCGGTGCAACCAACCCGTCGGAGCGAGGGGAGATCCTACAGTCGTCCAATCTCAAGAGCTTCACCTTCAGTGAACTCAGGAGTGCTACTGGAAATTTCAGGCCTGATAGTGTTTTGGGGGAAGGTGGATTCGGGTCCGTCTTTAAGGGTTGGATTGATGAGAACACCTTAAATGCTACTAAACCTGGAACTGGGATTGTTATTGCTGTTAAGAGGCTCAATCACGAAGGGTATCAAGGTCATAAAGAATGGTTGGTAAGTATATTATCCACGTAAAATTACATTGTTGTTTCTGTATGTAAATTCTCAATTTGTGATGCATGATCTGAAAGTGGAATTCCCAACTTTTGTGCAGTAGCATTAGTGCTGCTGAATGATTTGGGGAAGTGTTTTCCTTTGCTGCTTAGTTTAAAGAATTTCTTTGTGAGTTGTTCTTTTCCATCTTTTGAATGCTTAATTGTTTAGTTTTCCATCTTTTCCAAGCATTAGCGCTGACTGGAAAAATTCTACACCCAAGTGATACAGCTGAGAGAGCTTGGTCCGTTGCTTAGAGACTATCAGCGTCTCATAATACAACATAATATGTAAGCTCACTTCATTCATACTCAGATTTGTTTGAGTTTTCCTGCTCATTTTATTTTCCGAAAGAGAAGAAGATATTAAGTCACATACAAAAATGTCACATACAAAAATCTCAAAGAGAAAAACAAAGCAATAAAAACTAAGAAGCCCTATTCCTCTTCTTCAAACAATTAGCTAGACTTATCTATCTTATCTTCTGTATCGATAATGCGATATACAATTTGAAGAACAACTTAGGTTGCAGAGTCTAATTTTTTGTTCTTCGAGTCCATAGGGATTAAATATTTTGTTAATGAAAAATCTTTGTTCCTTTGCCATGATTATTTTGTTAATGAAAAATCTTTGTTCCTTTGCCATGACAGAGTAAGAGAAAGAGAGATGACAAGAATGAATGCATGGGAAGTAGTGAATAAGTTATGTTTATGTTCTTATTTTGGTATCATCTCACCTTACTGAACTGACTCATTCTTGATCTTATTGGCACTTAAGCCACATGCATCACTACATGGATTCCCTTTCTCTGCATGAATTAATCCTCTTTACTAGCATTCTGATTTCTTTGGATTCATGAATGCACTACAGAAGAATTTAGTACACTTCCAGTATTTAAGTCTAGTTGTTTGGTATATATACAGAGCTAGAAGAAGTAGAGTTGCTGTCTACTTGTAAGGCTTTTGACATAAAGAGCATAGAAGAGAAAGTTTTGCATTGGTTTTCACACGTTTCTACAAATGTGAAAAGTTTCATTAATTAAAAGAGTCATATATTCTTTTGTTTGTATTTTTGATAAGTAATTAAAAACTTCAAGCTTGTATCACATTTACAGATGAAATTAACACTTGCACTTAATTTAATTAACAGATATATAAAAGTTTTCAATTCAATAATGAGAGAAGAGAAGAAGAAGCAATCACTGCCAAATGTACTCTTCTACTTACAGATAGTATGACCTTTATTGAGTGTTAAAGCTTAAGAAATATGATTTGCCTAATTTTGCAATTGTTCTTTGTTATTATCGTGTGCTCATCATATTTCTTCCTTTTAATGTATATAAATGCCATAGTGAAACCATGAAAACCTGAAAATTCGCTAGTCTAGAACATAGAAATAAGATTAAATTATTATTGAAGATAAGAAAAACAACACAGATTATTAATCATAAGTCTGGAATAGTTTACGCTTTAGAAGCCATTGATTATCTCTGCATTGGGGCCTTGATTTTGTGAAATGTTCATGGAGATTTTCTCATTAATCACAGTTCAACTGTATTTCCAATTAAGATGAATTAGAGACAACATAAGATGAAAAGTGGATGGATCACCATTCTCATTAAGAAATAGAGAGAATTTAAGTCATTCCTAAATTTTCAAATCGCTGAGTCTAAAACTTTTGATTGACAGATAGAGTAGAGTCACAACCCACATGAAATAGATCCACAAGATGACAATCAATATTCACGACATTTACAAGTAAATAGTAGGTTATGTTGAGTCTCAATATTAGTAAGGCGTAAAGGGCAATTATTTGAATTAAATGTATGCATCTTTGCTGTACGAGGCCTCTTATTGGTAGCCTAGCATGAATCATTTCCACAAAAAGTTTTGAATCCAAGGTGTGTCCAAAGCTTATGAGAACATCAAAGCTTCAAATTGGCTTAGTCGAAGGTGCATATGTGTTAAGTTAATAGGCTTTCCACAACGAAATAAGCATCTGAGTTACTAGGAAGCCAACAAAGAGTATTAGACTGAGAGTTATTAGGATTAAGTATATGGTGGAGGAAAGATAGCGTGGAAAAAGAATCGAAAGTAAAAATAAATTAGTAAAGTCCCATTGGTTATCCTGTCTAATACTAAAATAAGCTCTCAAGTCATTAATTTCATAAAAATCAATCTAGGGGATAAAGTACTAGGACACTGAGAAGCCAAGATTCATGCTTGAAGCAAACTCTCACATCTTTGTTAATTATCAATTAACGATGAAAAAATTAAGTACAAATTTCAAAATTCGGAGGATCCACATTCCAAATCATCCAGCAGAGATTAGAACAAGTGGAACTTTCGATTGAGGGGAAGAGAGTAGAGTGACATGAAAAAATCGGCAAAAAAAAAAATTGAATTTCCAGATAATCATCAAGATTCATGATAATTTCGAGTAAATAGTAGGTTATCTCGAGAAAATAAGAGGCCTCTCGGAGGTATGACTTACTTTTGTTTCCATTCACATACTCTTTACATGTTTTGCATTTCATTTAACTTTTCGTTTGTGCATTTTTATTTTACTTTTGTAGATGCCATGCTTGGCTGCAAGCGGAGGAGCTCGCTGAATGTTACTTTTCATTTGGAGTCTGTAAAAGGTATTGTTATTACAATCTCTGTTACTTGGTTCTCTGCTGACTTTAATTTGCATTTTGTATCATAGTATTTGGTAATTTTGTTTGCAGAGCAGATGCTGAAATATTATAACATTATTTTGTTTGCAGAGAAGATGTTATAATGTTTCATTTTGTATCATAGAATTTGGTAATCAAGAATATAATGTTATAATGTTTCATTTTTTAGATCAACTATTTATATTGCATTTGTGTTATTTATATTTTCAAGTGCAAGGCATTGTAGGTTATTTTTTTCTATTGTGTTTCCATTCTTCAATACTAACTGAAAGTTGTATCTTTTAGTTTCTCTTTCGTTTTTTCAGTTTAATTTTATTTTTTGGATGTCTATCTTTTTCATGTTGACAGGATTACATTCATATTTCAGGTATGTTTTTATTATGCAAGTATTTTTTGTATGCTCCATTCCCATGTGGTTGATTTTCTGAATTTGCTTTACAATACAGCCAACTTGTTCTGAGAACTGGTTCTCATTATTGCAGTCTTCTACTCCTAGTCATAGAAATGTTTCAGAAAATTGATTCTAATAAACATTTATTTGGTTGTATTATTAATTTTTTTAGAACAGAAAAATCAGTAGTATAACAACTTTACCTTAGCAAGAACAAGTGGCCTTTAGAACTTTTCAAGGTGAAATTTTCTTCTAATTGAACAAAATAATAGAAATTGAAAAATAAACAAGTGACTACTAAATATGCAAGAATACTTTTTGACAGATAAAAAATATATTTGCGCTTGGCTCAATGGCTCGATGCACAACAAAGTTGGTAAAAAATAGGTAAGTCTGATTGCTTATCATGAAAATGTATTCATTTTGAAAGACTTGGAAAATCCCTGTGAAAAGATGGTGTCGATGTATATCATCAGTATGTGAGTAGGCTACATTAGATTGTGTTGAGCAGAATTAGAGACTATACTACTACTACATGGTGTTGACGCTATATTAGTAGAACTCAGTGATATGCCTGTATTGAAATGGAGATGCAGTGTCATGTTTATTATCATTAATCTGCTGCAGCTTTTGTTCTAGCAAACCATTCCCCAAATTGAGAAATAAGTGTTTTCATGTTCTAAATAAGTTTGTTAATATCTCATGATTTTCCTTTTTTTACAATAAAGTACTTAACATATTCAAGTTTCTTTTCAACATTTGTATGCAGGTTTGCGCAGGAGCTATACTTGGTTACCTCGTGTCCTATTTAATGAGGAGCTCTTTTATATAAAATGGAAATTACGCTAAAGCTCTAAAGTTGCCTGAAGCTTAATTCTGATGGGACACGAGTTCCCAATAATTATTGTAACTAGCTTTTTACTCTGTACTAAGGAGTTATATTTCTGGTGTTAAACAAAATGAATTTTATTTTGTAATTTGACATGCTTGTAATACTTCATTAATTTTTAATATGACTGAAGTTTAATTTTTTTTAATTTTGTTTCATAAACACATTTATCTATTTTATTGTGTATTTAGTTTATAATTGGATTAATATTATTAAAGAAAATATTAAATTATCATACGCATAATTAATAAGAAATTTTTTTATATAGAGCGATGGGTATATATTTAAATATTTGGATGCGAAAACCATCGCTAAAACCTATAGCAATAGAGTTTCAACTGTGGGTATAGGAAAGCAAGTGGGGTCCTTAAAACCTATACCAATGGATACGAAACCGTGGGTATAACACCGAGGTTTTGTCTAACTGGTAAAAAAACCGTTGCTATAGGCTATAGTGATGGCATTTTGCCGTGGGTATAGCTAATTAAAAACGACGGAAAAATATGTCCGTTGGTATAGGTTTTACGGGCTATACCTACGATTTTTCGCCTTTTACCTACGGATTTTTGCTGTCACTATATGTCAAATTCCTTGTAGTGTGTATATTATTGTGTTAATCTGTTACAGCTTATGGATGATGTATAAATCATTCGCTGGACCTTTGTTACGTGCTCGTATTCCCGTATTTTGGGAAGCGGGGCGTGACACATCCCCTCGCTTGACCACCGTTGACTATCACCGCCACCTCACAACGAAGGCTGTCGTTGCTCCCTACGGCTCCACAAATGCCTCCAAGCTCCCTGACATGAGAGAAACCCTAAGCACCCCTTAGTTTGATATGAATAGATCGAAGTTGAGCCTAACTGTAAACTTGCTCGACTACGTCGCCCCACACCAACTAGGATTCATTTTTTTTGCAAATTGTAGGTTGGTTGTAATTTGGATATTTAAGGAAAAGATTCATTTGGATATTAGGGGAAGGTCATTCTACCCCTAAAATATCACCCCACTCCCCCACGATCTCCATCGTTGGCCACCCTGCTGACTTAGCCCCCTCGTAAGCTGCATTCGACCACTTTAGCCGACCACAATCGACCATCCCCAATTTAGCCAGCCCTTTGCCAACTCCGACGATCTCCTCCACGCCAACCAAAAAGTTAAAGCAACCGATGTTGACAATGACCGAGGCGTCCAAACCCCGTTGACGAAACCATCCTTCTTGTTTTTGGTCTGTATTTGCTCATCAAACCACCTGAGATTTCAAACCCTCGAATCCGAGCAAGAAACAAGTTATTCCCATTCTATGAACCATCCCATCTCTCTTGTTTTCAACCGTCCTGTCTTCGTCGTCTTTGTCTGAATTCACTAGGCTCATATGAGACTAGCTCCATCTCAACACCAGTGGCAGTCAGCCAACCAAAAGACAATGAAACCGAACCTGAAGAGATCCCATACTTGCTGCCTCCATCGACGTTACCAACCATGCCCTGTTGATCACGCTGACATGCGACCGAATCCCCCGTCGACTTAACCTTCGACCGTCGACAAACTTGCAGGCGACCATAGCCTCCATTGACAAAACAGAATGGAACCCCGATCACTCTCGCCGACAAGAAACCTTCGACAGTCGACGAATTTGCAGGCGACCAAAACCCCCCGATGCTACAACAGAGCCAAACCCCCGTCGCTGCTCTCGCCTCCCTCACATGCTTGTCCCAAGCCGATGACGTAGCTGCGGTTGAAGGAGTTCGTTGATGGAGAGTAGGGTATAGTGGAGGTAGGTGAACAGCGAACGGGGAGGGTGCGGCAAAACCGAAGCTGCCACCCCCTCCAAACTCATGCCACCCCCTCCAAACTCAGATCTAGATCTAGGTTGTTTGTTTTTTTAAGCTTCTCTCTCTAAGAAATCTAGAGAGAGAAACTCTTTTTTGAATATTAAGAAAGGCAAAACAGTATTTACTTAGTCATATGAAACCCATGAATAATTCATGGAGGTGGCTAAACATCAGTTGTTAATACTTTATTTTCCAAAGCTATGGTCATTTTGCACTAAAGAATCAAAGATGTACTGGCCTATGATCAATCTGATTTTGAATGTTCAGGTGAAGTAACATCTAATTACTGTAAAGCACCAATTCAGAGAGCAGCCGAAGCTAAAACTTCAAACACCATCCCATCCACCCAAAGGGCAAAAAGAGGTGTTAAGATTTCATAATATGATTTAAGGAAGAATGTTCAATAGCAATGAAGATTGACTACTTTTATAAGGGGGACTACTTTCTGGTGTTTCTCACAGCTGTCTATCTATCTATCACGTAGAAGAGGATGTATAGACATAGAAGAAGATGCCAGGTAGGTTGTCTATTTCTAGTTGTGGCTGGTGGTTTCTCGTTTCTGTGGTTACATCTCGAGATATATGGTATCTATATTTCCAAAAAAATGCTGAAAGAAGAGGAGAACGAGGCAAGATGGGTTGCTACTGTACCGACACATGGATGGCTGTCATAGTAATGGCCATAGAAATGTGGCTTGTGATAAAATGGAGATTAATTGGTAGGGTTGGATTTGTTTGTGGCAAGGGGGATCCAATACCCTATTATTGTTCAGCACCATGGTTGGGCTTGATTTAGATGTTGAAATTGATGGATCAGATGTCAAACTTGGATGCGAAATCCGTTGAGAATAGCAACTTTCAGGTAAAAACTTTAGAATGATGCCTTATATTTGTTGAGTCTGCTAAGGAATAACTAAATATGAGATGTAAACAAAAGAAATTAATCAAAGAAACGAGAACAAACAATACCAACCACAAAACACAGAAGATTTTTTCAAGATTCACTTGATGCAATGGCTACTTTCCCGCGCAAAGGCACTCATACGATCTCCACTAGAATAATGAAAAGAATCATGTTACAGTCACTCAAGATCTCACCAATAAGGTGTGGGGTTTTTCGTTTTTCTTTTTCTCTCAAGAACGGCTGCTAGATCTCTCTTTCTCACTTGGAATATGATTTCCTTAACCCTAATAATCGTACACCATACATATATATAGAATTACAAAAGCTTAGATCTCAACCGTCAATAAATAGCGCAACGCGGTCGATTGCGAAGAAGTGACAGTCCACCGAAAATCATATCGAGCAAGTTAGTCGACTGCCACTGCATTTTTCTTTGGATGCTGCTGCAGCAAGTTGGTCGACTGCTACTATGCTTTTGTCGCTGCTGTGGCTACTCTTTGTTGTTGTGAAGCTGCTTCTGCTTGTTGCCACTTCGACACTTCTTCTTCAACCTATTCTCGTATATTTGAATCCACCAATCCCAACAATCTCCTACTTGGAGATATATACAAGAAGTCTCAAACATGTTCTTCATTTCTCTTTTGGCCTATTCAAGACATGTGCCTCTACGAGTATCCTAATCAATTTATCTGGAGAAACTTCGATAGCGGAATTGAAAATTGGATGCTTCTTGCTATCCTCTACCTTTATGAGCATTTCCGTCGAATTCTTAGTGCCAAGAATCTTCGATAGCTTCAACCACTTATTTTCTTTTCAAGTGCCATCCTGATAAAGTGATACCTCATCTGAATGTGTCGAGTTCTAGTACGATACACTGAGTTCTTTGCCAATAATATTGCACTTTGACTGTATCACCATAGATCCCCTATGAGTTGTCTCCCGCGCAACTGATCAATGAGTTTTGAAATCCACAACATGGCATTCAACATGGCATTCAACATGTCATTCAAAGAATCTTTAAGTGCCATATACTCTGACTCTATAGTCAACTGTGCTATAACTTTCTGTAACTGTGAAGTTCAAATAACAACTGTACCTCCAACTATAAACACATACCTTGTAATACTTCTACAACCACCATGATCATCGTAAAAGCCCGCATTGACTTAACAACGTATATGCAAAGAATCACCCCCAAAAAATAGAGAATGATATGAAGTATCTGCAAAATATACGAGAATCCACTTCACTGCATACCAATGATGTTTACCTGGATTACTTATGTACCAGCTAACAAATCTCATTGTATGTGCGATATCTGGCCTTATAGATGTAGGATAATGGCTCAATTCTGGTTCAGATTGTTTTGGAGTATCTGCAGCAAAAGAAAGCTACAGCATAAGTCGACTGATAGAAGGATCAGGCGACTGTCCAGAGAGTTTTCGAAGGCTAAAGATACAAGCAGCAGCAGAGGATCAGTCGACTGATCGGTCGACTGCCAGATGGAGTGCCAGTCGACTGGTAAGTCGACCAGTCGACTGTCGACGAGATTTTGAACTAGATCAGGCCCAATTCGAAAAGGCCCAATAGTTTCCCTATAAATACACTTGTTAGGGTTTTGTAATCTGTGACGAAAATTAGAGATCCCTATTTCGGTTTTGCAGCCGTCATTGATTGTAAGGGTTTGTTTTCGCCCATTGGTGATAATTTGAAGAAGAAGAAACCCCAACCGCCCCGTGGATGTAGGCATGTATTTTGCCGAACCACATTAAATCTGTGCGTCCTCTTGTGTTGGTTTGTTTTGCATTTTCTCGCTGGTTCTCTCTTTGTATTCCGCATTGATTCTTGTTGGTTTGATTCGTATTCGCGCACAACAAGTGGTATCAGAGCTGTTGGTTCGACCTAGAGGGAGATGGCGGGTGATGCAGATGCAACCAAGGATGTTGTGGGATCAAGTTCGTCAAGAACAACGATTCACAACGCAAAATTTGAAGTTGAAAAATTTGATGGGACAAACAATTTCGGGATGTGGCAATGTGAGGTTTTGGATGTTCTTGTTCAACAAGAACAAGATGTTGCTTTGGAAGTTGAAAAACCTAAGGATATGTCCGAAGCAGATTGGAAGAAGTTGAATCGAGTTGCGTGTGGGACTATTCGGCTCTTTATTGAGAAGGCTCAGAAGTACGATTTGATGAGGGATACCATTGCTGCGGTGTTGTGGAAGAAACTCGAAGACAAATACATGAGGAAAAGTTTGGAGAATCGGCTGTATTTGAAGAAGAGACTTTTTCGCTTCACCTATACGGAAGGTATGTCTATGAATGCTCATGTTGAATCATTTAATAAATTGTTGGCTGATTTGTTAAATTTGGATGAGCAAATTAAGGATGAAGATAAAGCCCTAATCCTGTTGAATTCATTACCTGAAAGTTATGATCATTTAGCAACTACTTTATTATATGGAAAAGATACTGTGAAATATGAAGATGTTGCAAATGCTTTGTTGAATAATGAAACTAGGAGAAGGGATAAGATGGTTGATAGAGAAACTTCTGAAGCGTTGATTGTAAGGGGCAGGACTGAGACTAGATCTGAGTCCAAATCTGGGAAAAAGGGAAACAAATCTCGTTCCAAATCGAGAGGAGTTTCAAAGGACAGGAAAATACCGGCCAAAGATGAATGTGCTTTCTGTCATGAAAGGGGGCATTGGAAAAAGGATTGTCCAAAGCTACGAAATAAGGGAAATTCGACTGCAAATGTGACTGTTGATAATTTAGAAAGTGGCGAGGATTTTTCTTTTGCACTTGCTTCTAGTCCCTCACTTTATCAAGAAGTATGGTTTCTTGATACAGCAGCCTCCTATCATATGTCTTGGAAAAAAGAGTGGTTTACTTCTTTGGAGTATATGGATGGTGGTGTAGTTTTGATGGGAAATGATGCACCTTGTAAGAAGGTAGGAATCGGGAAGATTGAATTGCTAATGCACGATGGTCTTATTAGGGAGCTTTCAGATGTATGGTATGTTCCAGATTTGAAAAAGAATCTGATTTCACTAGGTGCTTTGGAGGCCAGTGGTTTGAAATTTGCTAGTGAAGGTGGCATTCTGAAGGTGACTAGCGGATCACTCGTGGTGATGAAAGGGCAAAGAAAGAGGAACTTGTTTTTCTTGCAGGGAAAAACATATTTGGGTCAGGCTGCCAGTGTAACTGAGAAGCCTAAACAGGTTGTTCCCGACTCTACTAGGTTGTGGCATATGCGACTCGGGCATGCAGGAGAAAAGGCCTTGCAGGGGCTTGTGAAGCAAGGGTTGCTTAAAGATGCTAAAGGGTGCAAGTTGGAATTTTGTGAACATTGTGTTTTGGGTAAGCAAACTAGGGTGAAATTTGGTACAGCTGTACATCAGACAAAGGGTATCCTCGATTATGTGCACACAGATGTTTGGGGCCCTACTCAGACACCTTCTATGAGTGGTAGACACTGGTTTGTTACTTTTGTTGATGATTACTCCAGGCGAGTTTGGGTATATACCATGAAGCATAAAGATGAAGTTTTGACATTGTTCACAAGTTGGAAGAAGAAAGTTGAAAATCAGACTGGTAGGAAGATTAAGGTTCTGAGGTCAGATAATGGAGGGGAATATAAGAATGATCCGTTTCTGAAGTTGTGTGAAGATGAAGGGATCCAGAGGCACTTCACAGTTAGGAAGACTCCACAGCAAAATGGGGTTGCAGAAAGGATGAACAGAACCTTACTTGAGAAGGTAAGATGTATGTTAGCACAGTCTGGGTTGAAGAAGACATTTTGGGCAGAAGCTGTTATATATGCAAGCCACATCGTCAACCGTTTACCATCAGCAGCACTTGAAGGCAAGACGCCTATTGAGGTATGGAGTGGTAAACCTGCATCTGATTATAGTTTTTTGCATATATTTGGTTGTCCTGCTTATTTTCATGTAACTGAAACTAAACTTGATGCAAGAGCCAAGAAGGCTATATTTGTTGGTTTTAGTACTGGTGTCAAAGGTTACAGGTTGTGGTGTCCAGAACAGAAGAAGTTAGTAATCAGCAGAGATGTGACTTTTGATGAGACCAGCATGATTAGCTCGGGACAGTCGACTGGTGGTATATGTCAGTCAACTGGTGAGCAGCAGAAGAGTGGGACAGTTCTTCAACAGGTGAGTAGAAGAAGTTCGGGACAGTCGACTGATGAACAGGAGCAGTCGACTGATGGTCCAAAACAGCAGAATTGTGGGAGCTCGGGACAGTCGACTGGTGGCAATAACCAGTCGACTGGTAGGAGAGTTTTTCAACAGGTGGAGTTAGAAAAGTTGTCAGTTGAGAATCCTGTTCCTGTCCAAGATGAAGATGATGTGGTTGATACTGAGAATGATGAAGAAGTTCCTATCCAGCAGGAAGAATCAATTGCAGTAAGAAGGCAAAGAAGAGATATCAAACGATCGTCTCGCTTTACAGATACAGTTGCGTTTGCTCTTCCCATTGTGGATGATGAAGTTCCCTCCAACTTCAAAGAAGCCACTAGAAGTTCAGAAAATGCAGATTGGAAAGTTGCTATGGGTGAAGAGATGAACTCTCTTCATAAGAATAAGACTTGGGATCTAGTGCAACTACCAAAGGGGAAGAAAGCAATCGGTTGCAAGTGGGTGTATACAAAGAAAGAAGGTCCAAAAGGCAGTGTTCGGTTCAAGGCTAGACTAGTTGCAAAGGGGTATGCTCAACAGGAAGGAATTGACTACAATGAAGTGTTCTCTCCGGTTGTGAAGCATCCTTCTATTAGGATTTTGTTGGCATTGGTAGCACAGTTTGATCTTGAGTTGACACAGATGGATGTGAAGACTGCGTTCTTACATGGGGATCTAGATGAAGAGATTTATATGTTGCAGCCAGATGGGTTCAAGACAGCTGGGAAGGAAAATTGTGTTTGCAGGTTGAAGAAGTCTCTCTATGGTTTGAAGCAATCTCCAAGGCAGTGGTATTTGAGGTTTGATCAGTTTATGAAGGTGCAGAGATATTCCAGAAGTGAGTTTGATCATTGTGTTTACTTCAGGAAGTTGCAGGATGGCTCTTTCATATATCTGTTATTATATGTGGATGACATGTTGATTGCCTCTAAGAATGCTAAGGAGATTCAAAATTTGAAGAATCAGTTGAGTTCTGAATTCGAGATGAAGGATCTTGGTGAAGCCAAGAAGATACTTGGGATGGAGATAGCTAGAGACAGGGCAAAGGGCACAGTGAGTTTGACTCAGAAGCAATATCTTTTGAAGGTGCTGAAACGGTTTGGTATAGATGAGAAGACTAAACCAGTAAGTACACCCTTAGCCAGTCATTTCAGAATTAGTACTTCTCAGTCTCCAAGTTCAGATGAGGAGAGACAGTATATGGCAAATGTACCTTACACTAGTGTGGTTGGCAGTTTGATGTATGCCATGGTTTGTACTCGACCAGACATCTCTCAGGCGGTGAGTATGGTTAGTCGATATATGCATGATCCAGGCAAAGAGCATTGGCAAGCAGCTAAATGGATTCTAAGGTACATAAGTGGCACCACAGATGTGGGTTTGAAATTTGAAAGGGATGATAATATTAGCAGGTTATTGGTTGGATATGTTGATTCTGACTATGCAGGTGATCTAGATAAGAGGCGGTCTACTACAGGCTATTTGTTTACGATGGCTAGAGCACCTATAAGTTGGAGGTCAAATTTGCAGTCCACTGTAGCGTTGTCTACAACTGAGGCTGAATACATGGCGGTTGCTGAGGCCATGAAGGAAGCCATTTGGATACATGGACTTTTGAAGAGCTTGGGGATTCATCGGGAGAAGGTGGAGGTACATTGTGACAGTCAGAGTGCTATCCATTTAGCGAAGAACCAAGTTCATCATTCGAGGACCAAACATATTGATGTCCATTATCATTTTGTGCGTGATTTGATAAAGGATGGTGATATTCATTTGGTGAAGATTGGGACAGCTGATAATCCTGCTGATATGTTGACAAAAGTTGTTGGAGCAGCCAAGTTCAAGCATTGCATGAACCTGGCTAATATTTTGCATGTTTGATGATTTGGAATGGGCGGTTGGAATAGTGCTTCGCTATTTGTTCGCCTAGTATGTGATATCATACTAAGGTGGAGTTTGGATTTGTTGTTACAATTGATGATGAGCATTTGGAGTATTTGTGGAGATTGCTTGGGCTACTTGGAAGATCTTGCCAAGGTGGAGATTGTTGGTTGGTGGAAGATCTCGCCAAGGTGGAGATTGTAGGATAATGGCTCGATTCTGGTTCAGATTGTTTTGGAGTATCTGCAGCAAAAGAAAGCTACAGCATAAGTCGACTGATAGAAGGATCAGGCGACTGTCCAGAGAGTTTTCGAAGGCTAAAGATACAAGCAGCAGCAGAGGATCAGTCGACTGATCGGTCGACTGCCAGATGGAGTGCCAGTCGACTGATAAGTCGACCAGTCGACTGTCGACGAGATTTTGAACTAGATCAGGCCCAATTCGAAAAGGCCCAATAGTTTCCCTATAAATACACTTGTTAGGGTTTTGTAATCTGTGACGAAAATTAGAGATCCCTATTTCGGTTTTGCAGCCGTCATTGATTGTAAGGGTTTGTTTTCGCCCATTGGTGATAATTTGAAGAAGAAGAAACCCCAACCGCCCCGTGGATGTAGGCATGTATTTTGCCGAACCACATTAAATCTGTGCGTCCTCTTGTGTTGGTTTGTTTTGTGTTTTCTCGCTGGTTCTCTCTTTGTATTCCGCATTGATTCTTGTTGGTTTGATTCGTATTCGCGCACAACAATAGATACCATCACATACATAAGACTACCAACCACTGAGGCGTAATGGACTGCAATTATCTCCTCTACATTTGCCTCTAATGAGAACACAAATCCATCCACAAATTGAAGTGTGCACCCAAAGACAAGTAACTGTCCTAGCATCATCCTTATTGAATCGCTTAAACACTTTTTCACATAGTCCGCTTGTGACAACCAAAGCTTCTTACTCTGCTGGTCTCTACTGATTTTCATACTGAGAATTTTCTTTGCTTCACCTAAATTCTTCATATAAAACTAAGAAGCTAGCAAATATTTCACATCATTAATTTTCTTCATACATGAATTTGCTAACAACTTGTCATCCACATACAAAGCTAAAATTACTGTCGTGGTTGTCATACCTGCACACATAGACACAATGATATGATTCGCATCTATCGAATCCATTTCCTCACATGAAACAATCGAACTTCAAGTACCGTTGCTGTGGTGCCTGTTTGAACCCATATAGACTCTTCTTCGGTCGATAAATAATGTCTTTTTTTTCCTTTAGCTTTAAAACCTGCGGATTGTCTCATATATAGCTCTTCTTCTACATCACCATGGAGGAACGCAATTTTGACATCCAATTGCTCTAAGTGCAAATCTTCAACTGCAACTATACTAAGCAGAACTTTGATTGAAGTCATCTTCACCGCTGGAGCGAAGATTTCACTGTAGTCAACACCTTCCTAATGAGAAAAATCTTTAACAAAAAGTATCGGATTACACCTCTTGCTTCCATCTGCCACATCTTTAATTATGAAAATTCATTTTTTTTCATAAGATCATGTTTCCCTGTAGGTAACTTGGTCAACTCCCAAGTTTGGTTCTGTAACAAGGAGTTCATCTCATCCTTCATGGCAGACTTCCACTAAGTTCGAGCATTATCTTTCAAAATTTCTTCACGAGTCTCTAGCTCGCCTGAATCTGTGTACAGAACATACTTGTGAACTGTGCTGGCTGATGGATCATTCTTCACTGGTTTTTTATCTCTCGTGTTGACCTTCTTAAAGTAGATACCGGTTCACCGACCGATTCAGAATCCCCAAATGGCTCTGGCTGTACTTGTTCATCTTGAATTTCCTGCTCATTCTCATTAGGCTCCTCTTGAGCCTCCTATGCTGGTTGATGCTATACTATATGGGCCTTACCACCGAGACCATTTTAAGAACTTGAATCTGAATCTGGATCTAAACCCGTCTTGTTGCCCTGACGATACTTGAAAAAGCAGAGAATCTGTAGTTCCTTGGATACTTTCATGTGCTAGATAGTTAATAAATTCTCTGCTTGTGTACTTACCACCTTTGTCAGATTTCAATGCTTTTACCTTGCACCACGTTTAGGTCTCAACTCTAACATTCCAAGCATTGAACATCTCAAATACCTCTGATTTATCTCGAATTTTTATAACCCAAACTTTTCTTATAGCATCATCAATGAATGTGACGAAGTATCTCTTACCACCATAAGAGAATTCTTGAGCTGGACCCCACACATATGAATATACCAACTCTAGCTTACCAAGCTTCTTCTCACGCCCACCCAACTAAAAGCTAACTGTCATTTGTTTGTCCATTACACAATTCTTACAGAAATCCATTTCAACTTTCTTTAGCCCTGGCAAAAAAAATTCTAGAAAAAAGCTGCTTGACACATTTTTCACCTAAGTGCCCCAACCTGACATGTCAAGAGATTGAGGGTGAATTACTTGTTGATGCTGCGATAATGATATCACCTAAATTACCTCCTGTGAGTTGATATAATGTGCCCACACGTTTTTCTTTTTCCACCAACCTAGCACCTGTAGCAATCTTAAACTTTCCAAATCCAAATATTGTCACAATCCCTTCTTTGTACAATTCGATGATTGAGATCAAGTTCTTCCTCAAGTCTAGAATGTGTCTTGCATTATGTAAGACTAATTGTCCTCCATTGCGAGCTTTCACCAACTTCTTCAAGTGAAGAAGCTAGTTCAATGTGGATGATTTCGATTTCTCAAGCATATATGTCAGAATATCCATTGCCTCCTTTGTGGGTTTAACTTTCTCAATGTGGAATAGCGTTTTTCTACTCATCGACATCTAAATTTTCCCAAGTGCCTTCTGATAAAACAGTTCCAAATCGGCAACGCAACTGCATCTAGTTCGGCTCATTCTGGCTTTACGCCAAACAATGGATCATCTAGATCTTTTGTTGGAGGTATGCGATCATCTGGCTCTTTCACATTTTGAAATTTATTCTATTGAATTTCTTGATTATACTTTTGTCTCTCATCTCTGCAACCAACCTGTGTAAATAGGGTGATTGTACGAAAATTAAAAACTTGAATTTAATACGTACAGTAAAAAAAAAGAGTTAGAAAAAGCAAACGAAGTAAGCAGGCAAGAGACACGATATAACGTGATTCGACCCCAGGTCTACATCCATACCACCTACTTGTAGGAATTCTCTGCCACAAGCGTTCCACTATACTTTAAATCCTTGTACAGTGATTCTCGGAACAGGCCGACAGACCTATTACACCCGCAGGGCTTCTACAAACAAATTCCGCAAAAACTCACGAAGTGGAAGAAAAGAAAAACTCTCAAGATCTAAAACGATCATGATTAAAAATAATTATTAAAGCTTTCACACTCTGATCGTTGATTTAATAATTTGTTCATAAGAATTATAATGGAAAGGGGTGAAGAATACTCAGTAAATTCGCCTCTATTTATAGAGCGAGGAAATGTATCTTTCCAAAAAAAGGAAAGATATTTTCGAAAAAAATTAAGTCTGTATGTTTACGATCGACCGCATGTGTGAGCAGTCGACCGTTCATATTTCAACTTGAAATTCGAGCGATGATCGATAGACTGTTGTGACGGTCGACTGATATTTTGTACTGTCGACCGCTATCGTGCAGATTCGACTTTTATTTAGCGAATCTACTTTATATTCATTCCAAAAATTAATCAATCAATCAAACGACCTTTGCATAGAATTTTCTCACAAAAATATAAATGAATAATTTAATTATGCTTGCTTCCTTGAAGATTTGAAGCACATGTTTCTTGTGATGCGCTCTTTCTTGATTTTTTCAATGTTTTTGATTCATGCCTCTTTTGCTTGGTTTTTGAATTTTTTGTATCTTTATTTTGATTTTCCTTTTCCTGTATTTCCTGCAAATCTTAATTGAAAATATTAGTTGAACATGATACGTTTTGTGCACACCAAACTTAGGGTCAACAATCTCCTCCTTTTGGTGTGAACAAAACATACCTTAGAATTTTAAGTTTAAAATAAATCAAATTCAACTTCTCCCCCTTAATCCAATACTCCCCCTAAATTCATGCATGTACAAATTTAAATGAGTGTGTTCATGATACATTTTATGTGAAATTTTGATTAAAAGGATGTATTTATAAGTTAAAAAAAAACAATTTTGGGAGATAAAATTGAGAGACGGAAAGAGGATATAACATTTTAGAAAATCATAGAGAAATCTTCTTACATGATACTGTTGATTACAAAGCTTTTAAGTACAGTGAGAGTTCTACATAATTTCATAGAATTGAGAAATCTTTGATATACAGTGAGAGCCCTTTGATAGTAGGGGAGAGACATAAATTTGATCTAAAAGATTCAAAATTTCTCCCCATTTTGGATCACACCAAAAGGTGCAAAAAAAAGGTAGACAGAAAACATCAGAAAAGACCAAAATTTTAAAAATAAAAAAATGGTAGAAGAAAGACCAGTCGACCGCACAGTCGAATGATCGAAAGAAATGAGAAAAGTTAGATCGACTTTAAAAGCAACAGAAAAGGGGACCATTCGACCGCATAGTCGATCGGTAAAGCAAAAATATTACTAAAAACAAAATAGAGAAGAACAGGCGACCGCGCAGTCGACTGTACATCCTGATAGGCAGTCGACCAAACAAAACTTTTATGCTGAAATATCAATAATATTTAATTTTCCTTTCAAAAAGTGAAAATGTATCCAAGGGTTTTGTAAAAATATCAGCTAGTTGTAAATCAGTTGAAACATACTCAAGAACAATACCTCCCTCTTGAAAATGATCTTTAATGAAGTGATATCAAATTTCTATATGCTTAGCACGATTATGTTGATCAGAATTCTTAGTCATGTGAACAGTGCTAGTATTGTCACATTTAATGGGGATGTGATAAAAAAATACCTTGTAGTCTTCCAAAGTATGTTTTATCCATAATACCTGTGCACAACAAGATCTGGCGGCTATATATTTGGTTTCGGTAGTGGACAAGGTTACATAATTTTGTTTCTTAGATTCCCATGAAACAAGAAAATTTTCCAAGAAGTGACATGTACCACTAGTGCTTTTTCTTTCTGTTAGACTTCCAGCATAGTCGGCATCTGAAAAACTCATAAGAGAGAAGTTTCTATTTTTCAGATACTAAAGACCGACATTTGGTGTGCCTTTAAGATATCGAATGATATGCTTAACTGCAACCAAATGAGATTCTTTTGGACACAATTGAAAACAAGCACATAAACAAACACTAAAAATTATATCAGGACGAGAAGTAGTAATATAAAGTAGGCTACCAATCAATCCACGATAGGTATAATATCAACATTTTTACCAGATTCGTCTTTGGATAGTTTAGTTGTGATAGCCATAAGAGTTTTGAATGCATTCGCACTATCGAGACCAAACTTTTTGACAAGATCTTTTGCATATTTGGATTGGTTTATAAAGATGTCATCCTTCCGTTGTTGTATTTTTAGTTTAAGGAAGTATGTTAATTCTCCCATAATGCTTATTTCTAATTCATCCTGCATTTTGCTTAGAAAATTCTTTGCATAAATTTTCAATAGTAGACCCAAATATAATGTCATCAACATAAATCTGAACAATCAAAATATCTTTAAAAACATATTTAATAAAAAGTGTGATGTCTACTTTGTTTTTTGAAAAACTTATGTGAATGAGGAATGACTTAGTCGTTCATACCAAGCACGAGGTACTTGCTTCAAACCATATAGCGCTTTATCAAGATGAAATACATGGTTTGAGTTTAGTGGATTAGTGAACCCAGGAGGTTGTTCAACATAAACTTCTTCAGAAATATAACCATTTAGAAAAGCACTTTTTACATCCATTTGAAAAAGCGTAAAATCCATGTAGGATGCAAAAGCAAGTAAAATACGAATGACTTCAAGCCGTGCAACAGGAGCAAAGTTTCATCAAAATTGACTCTCTTTTGTTGATTATAGCCTTGAGCAAGAAGACAAGCCTTATTTCGAATAATATTACCTGATTCGTCTAACTTATTTCTAAACACCCAATTGTACCAAGAATGGTTCGACTAGGGGGTCTAGGCCTAAGTCTCCATACATGATTCCTTTCAAATTCATTAAGTCTTCTTGCATTACAATGATCCAGTCATTATCGTGCAGGGTCTCCTTAATATTTTTAGGTTCAAGTATGGATACAAACGCAGAAAAACACATAATTTTTTTAGCTTGAGTTCGAGTAGTTACCTCCTTTGACATATCATTTCGTATAAGATCTGAGGGATGGCTAGACGTAATTTTTCAAGTAGGACGCTTTTCACTTGTGGGGGATTGAGTTTGTATAGTTTGAAGAGTGTGCTCATCTTTCATGACATCAATTTGTTGTGTGTGCATCTTGTCTATCAAGGATTTGTTAGTGCTTTGATTGATGGAAAAGTCGTTATCTTGGTGGGATGAGATATTTTGAGATTCTTCATTCGACCTTTATTTAGTATGTACCTGCTTCTTTTCAACACGGATACCTATCTCATCATCATCAATATCTCTCTATGGATATGATTAGTTTCATCAAATATAACATCAATAAATTCTTGAATTGTGCGTCTTCTTTTATTAAATGCACGATATGCTTTGCTACTAAGATAATACCCTAAGAATATGCCTTCATCACTTTTGCGATCAAATTTTTTCAAGTTGTCTAACATATTTAAGATAAACACTTTGCATCCAAATACACGAAAATAGCTCAAGTTTGGAATTTTGCCATAATATAGTTCAAAAGATGTTTTCTCAAGATATTTTCTAATGATTACTTGATTAATGGTGTAACATGATGCAATGACAGCTTCTGCCCAAGAGATTTTTGGTAGATCATTTTCACTAAGCATGGTGCGAGCCATTTCTCGGATAGATAGATTTTTCCTCTCAACAACCTCATTTTGTTGGGGAGTGCAAGGACATGCGAACTCATGTTTTATTCTTTTTTCATCACAAAATAACCCCATGATCACTACGAATAGTAACAATGGTAAGACTTTTCTCATTTTCTACTATTCGACAGAATTTTTGAAAAACATATGAGGTTTCATCTTTTTTGAAACGAAAGAAACCCAAGTAAATCTACTGTAATCATCTATAATTACTAAAGCATATCGTGCACCACCATTACTACGTGTTCGTGATGGTCCAAAGAGATTCATGTACAAAAGTTCAAGAGATCTAGAAGTTGATACCATTTTCTTAGGCCTGTGCGAACTGGCAAGAGTCACAAGACTTATCCTTTTCAAATTTGATTTTGAAAATTCCACGCACTAGTTCCTTGTTGACAAGTTTGTTAAGATTATCCATTACTGTGTGTCCAATCCGCCGATGCCATAGCCAACCATCTTCATTTCTAGCAACAAAGCATCTCATATTTTTCTGTGCTAATTCATTAAAATTTATGACATACACATTATAGCATCTATTAGCAAGAAGTAAACATGATTTGTTACTATCTAATACAGTGCATGCATTTTTATCAAAAGTAACTGTATAACCTCTATCACATAACTGACTAACACTAAGTAAGTTATGTTTCAAGCCACTTACCAATAATACATCATCGATAGAGCATGATGAAGCAGAATGTATTTTACCTTTACCGATGGTTTGAAAAGTGCTGTTATCTCCAAAGATGATGTCCTTCCTTCATTCCCTTGACAGTGATGCAAAGTATTTAGCTTCACCAGTCATATGGTTTGTGCATCCACTATCAAGGTACCACCGATCCTTATATTTGATGCGTTGATGCACTTACATCAAAATTAGTAGGTGTAATTTTGAGTACCCAAGTTGGTACTGAACCTGAATTTACATTCTTTCTCACCCAAACATAATTAGTATTCTGTTTTAATCGAAAGTTATAAGATATATGTCATAATTTACAGCTACAGTGACATGTAATATGATTATACCTGGATCATACACATATGCATAATTATGTGTTGGTTTGTAACAATTTTAGTGGCTATGCATATGTGTATGACAAGATTGCTTAGAATTGTGATGTTGTGTTGGCTCATTGTAACCAAGTCCTTGATTATCATGATATGACATTGAATTCTTTGTAATAAGATAATTGGGCTCTTCATATTTTTCAACTACTTTTTCGAACTCAATTATTCTATTGCAAAATATTTTTCTAGTTTTCTCATCGTCTTTGGTATTCCAACAAAGAGTATCTAGAGTAGCATCAAGTATTCTATTATGTTCGAGTGCTTCCTTACAACCTTCCACTATCTCATCAAATTTTCTTTTGCATTCATTTAGATCATCGGTAAGTTTGGAAATATAAGCAGATTTCTCATGAATTCCCTTTACGTTTTCATTATGTAATGTCAGAGATTTTTGAATTTATAGTTTTAAGCCTTCATTTTCTTCTATCAACACATCATGATCTTTCCTAAATGACTCAAATTTTTTAATAATCAAGGAGTTTTTATTTTTAGCAATGCAAGAGTCATGTGATTCATTAGACATTTGCTTATATTGTCTCAACACGCGACTTAATTTTTTTGCATATTCTTTTAAGACATTACACATGTCAAGTAAATCATCATAGGCCAGTTCTTCGATTACCTCTTCTTGAAGTGGTGATTGCACCGCACCATCTCCAAGGTCCATGAATCCACAATCGTTGTATTTTTGGTCTTCACCACCGGAGTCTGAATTTAGCCATGTTGCCTTCAATGTCTTCTTTCTGAATCCTGAGTGAGAGTGATGATAGTCTTTACTCCTATCATGTGAGAAAGGACAATTTGCATGGATGTGTCCGGGCTTCTTGCATTTGCACCATACATCATCTTTGTCATTTTTCTTTCCTCCTTGAGATCTGCCATATTTTTTGTGTTTGAGATACTTACGAAATTGTTTGGTCAACAATGCGATATCTTCATCTGATTCTAATTTCGATGTTCGCGAAGTTTCTGCTTTCAAGGCAATGGTCTTTTCTTCAGTCTTGGGTTCAATCCCAATGTTCTGCCGGTACCTCTTTATTTCGATCATCTCCATCTCATATGTCTTCAATTTTCCTTGAAAAGTATACTAGTCGAATCCTTTCTCTTCAAACGTCTCCCTCATTGCGGCAACTTTTGTATCTCATTCAGGCGTGAGACAGTTTATGAGTTTTCCGACCTTTCGATCATCATCCAACCCCTAACCTATGCTTTCAAGCTCATGTGCGATAATGTCAAAACGGGCAAGCATCTGGTCTATATTCTCTCCTAGCAACATACGAAAAACATCAAAATTATAAAAACATAAATTTACTTTTGCCTTTACATCAGATGCGGTTCCTTCATGCCGTTTTTGCATGTTGTTCCAGATTTCATATGTCATTTTGCAGTTTCGTCCACATCGCATAAGCTCTTCATTATTATGACCTGTATAGAGTGTTTTCATAGCCTTGGAGTTTGCAGTTTACAATGCTTGTTCAGCTTTGATGAAAGCCCTCTTTCCATCACTGGAAGGAATATCTGTTTTATTTACTCAAATGTTTCATACTTCTTATCCAAGCATCTGTAAAAAAAGAGACATACGAACTTTCCAAATAGCATAACATTTTCCATCAAAATAAGGTGAACGTATTAAACTTGTCCCATTGGAGATAAATGGCTCCGATGAGTACAAGTTTTTAGGAGGAGAAATTTCTGTCATTGGACATTTTGCTCAAGCTTTTAAGCTTTTAATGAGAACCTGGCTCTGATACCACTGTAAATCACCCTAGGAGGGTGAATAGGGCGATTGTGCAGAAATTAAAAACTTGAATTTAATACATAAAATAAATAAAAAGAGATAGAGAAAGCAAACGAAGTAAGCAGGCAAGACACAACGATATAATGTGGTTCGACCCCCAGGTCTACGTCCACACTATTAATGACCCTACCAATGGACCAAAACTTCGAAGTTGTGGTATGGGTGAGGGTTTTAATATTTATATTCTAACACGTTCCCGCAGGTTGAGAGCCATCTTTTTGGGCCAAGACCTGAACTATACGCAGCGGTAACTTTTTTTAATCCGTATTTAAATTGCGCAACCGGTGAGATTTGAATCTAGATTGCTCTGATACCATATTAATGACCCTACCAATGGACCAAAACTTCGAAGTTATGGTAAGGGTGAGGGTTTTAATATTTATATTCTAGCACACACCACTACTTGTAGCAATTCTCCGTCATAAGCGTTCTACTATACTTGAAACCCTTGTATAGTCGGAATTCAGGCCAAGAGACCAATTACACCCGCAAGGCTACTACAAACAAGTTCCGCAAAAACTAACCCAGGTGGAAGAAAAGAAAAAATCCCAAGATCTAAAATGATCTTGACTAAAGAAAACAATAAAAACTCTCACACTCGGATCGTTGATTGAATGATTAGTTTAGAAGAATTATATTAGCAAAGGGTTAAGAATACTCAGTAAATTCGCCCTCTATTTTTAGAGAGATGAAATGTATCTTTCTAAAAAAAGAAAAGATATTTCCGAAAAAGTCAAATCTGCATGTTTATGGTCGACCGCGTATGTGAGCAGTCGACCGTTCACCTTTCAACTTTAAAGTCGAGTGATGACCGGTCGACTGACTCATCTTTTCAACTATGATGAGCGGTCGACTGTTGTGACAGTCGACCAACATTTTGTACGGTCTATCGCTATCGTGCAGATTCGACTTTTATTTAGCGAATCTACTTTATATTCATTCCAAAAATTAATCAATCAATGAATCAAACCGACCTTTACACAACATTTTCTCACAAAAACATAAATGAATAATTTAATTATGTTTGCTTCCTTGAAGATTTGAAGCATATGTTTCTTGTGATGCACTCTTGATTTTTTCAATATTTTCGATTCATGCTTCTTTTGCTTGGTTTTTGAATCTTTTGTATCTTTATTTTGTTTTTTCTTTACCAGTATTTCCTGCAAATCTTAACTGAAAATATTAGTTGAACATGATACATTTTGTCCACACCAAACTTAGGGTTAACAACCTGGTGCTCTGATACTACTTTGTTGAGTCTAATGCGAAATAACTGAATCAGAGATTCAAACAAAAGAAACTAATCAATGAAACGTGAACAAAAAAAAACCAACCAAGCACACAAGAACACATAAGATTTTTTCGATGTTCACCCAATGCAATGGCTAGCTCCCCCGTGCAAAGGCACTCTTGCGATTTTCACTAAAGTGTTAGTCGACCGAAAATCATCCCGAGCAAGTCAGAGAGTTGAGCAGCCGACTGCCTTGAATGACAGTCGCTAACATTACGCTTTTGCTAATGCTATGGCTACTCTTTATTGTTGCGAAGCTGCTCCTACTTGTTGCCACTTCAACACTTCTTCCTCAACCCATTTTCATGTATTTGGATCCACCAATCCCAACAATATTTAGTTTCCGTTATAACCTTCAAATATGGAACAAGTAATTCTATTTGGACTACTAGATTTTAATACTTTAGTACTTATAGAAACTAATAGAAGAAGCCAAAGCAAAGAACGAGTGACGACTATAAAATTGAATTCCATATACTAGTATTATACACGTGCTGTACACGTGAGAAAAAATTAGGAGGAATGAAAAGGGTAAAAAAAAAAAATTATCTACACATGTGTTGCACGGGTTGGATTAAGGACAAAGGCCTTCTCCCATTATAGTAGTAGAGATGTAAGCAAAAGCATTACACATTTTCTAGTGCAACAAGTATTTTCCTAACTGAACATGTAAAAGTTCCCAACTTTGCTTGAGCTGTTGTGCATTGTTTTAGGGTCGTTAAAACGACTAACTAGGTTTGGTTCCCTTTCTAATCGTTGAACTTCATCATGTTCAGTTTGCTCTCTTCTCGCAACTGGTTGCACACTCGTGCATGTCTTTTACTAGTGCCACATCAATTAGAACTTTCACTAGATTATTGAAGAAATTTCTTACGCTTCATGGTATACATAGTGGGTTATTGTCAAATCAGTCAGAAGCCACTTCCATTTTGCTCAAAGGCATCGGCATGCGCTCTCATGTTATTCCATCAAATGTACCTTATGTCATCAATATATATATGGGATAGATATCATCGAGATCAATGTGGGATAAGTTACAGACAGAAAGAGAGTGTGTGTATGTTTGGCATGCAAAGAGTGCGATTTGGAGGGCCTTTTAAGTGAGAGAATCCAAAAAGGCTAGTGAATCCCATGATTGGTTCTTCAAACACTCAGTATTGTTGGGGGATAACCCAACACCAATTGGCACCAAAGGTGAAATGATGCTTATCTATCAGGGGAATATCCATCAACATGACTTCATTACATTAAATCGAAAACATAATTGTACTTACTTAAATTTCAAAACAAAACATAAATAGCACAAGCAGACCAACTTAAGGAGGAGTAAGAAGTATGGACACGGAATGTAAGAGAATTTTGCAATAATACTATTTTGATCGATAGGTATAAAAACAGAAAAATGAGAAAATGATATTCAAAACCCGTACGAAAATATAAAGAAAAAAAAAGTAAAAAAAAGGTAAAAAAAAGAATATCAAACCGAGTCTAACTAGCCTTGGGTGTCACACAATGTCCTTAAAACAGATTCGTCTTCTCGTCCGATGCAGGAGAAATTCAGTGACGTCTATCTCCCAGGACAGAACAGTTGCAGAATGTCAACGACAACACAACGCTACACTCCCAAACTGAATGAAGCGCATAACTCTATCACCGACTCAAGAGATCGAACACCAGAAAAAAGAAGCACAGAGAAATTCTAATTGGAGAATTTTCGGGTGTGTGGATTGAGAGGAAGATGCCTCAATTTATAGGCTTATGGAAAGACAGGTGAATGAATGCACAAAATTAAACGGCAGACAAAACCGTTGTCTCTTTTGAAAACGTGTGAATTAATGCAATTGAAAGGCTACATGTTGGAAAAATCAAAATTGAGGCAAAAAAAAGCCCCACACGAGGTGGTTCAAGTTGGTCCGACATTCGTGTCCGTAGGACGTGCGGGCGCACACAAGCCACATGTAATCTAGTCCAAGATTTGCACATCGTGCATGCGTGGGAGAGAGCCTTCCAGCTTGCTTTCGTACCAAGCTAAAGAAAGGGTTAGTATCTATACCATTTAGTTCTTATGATTTTTCGATATGAGACTAAAGTTCTTCAACCAATTTTTTTTCCATCAAGTAGCTCACTTAGGGAGACAATTTCGTATTCACCTCATAATCGTTTTGAGCAAGTAAATATATAGTTTTAATGTACTAATGAAGAAAAACACAAATCAATAAAGATCTCTCGCTAATATATAATAGGTCTTATTCAAAAATTGTCTCAAAGTTAGTTCATAAAATAATGTTAAAATACCAATTTTCTAACACTACACTTTGACATACAAATTTAGTTTATAAGTAGTGATGAAGTAGAGTTGAAACTTGTGTTTGATACATTTTGGCACTAGCGAATTCTAAATGGGAGTGCATGTATTTGATAGCATGCTCATATTATGATGTTTTCAGCAAACCGATCAAAATACCTGAGGATTTATACAATTTATGTTTAACATTAAAAGGAACATACAGATGTCCAACCTTCTGGAATTTGGATCTTCTGTTTCTGTTTCTGTTGCATTCTGATGTGGGTATACTTGACGTGGTCCAATTAGGGCCGTCAGATCTCCTTAATATTCGCTTATTTCAGATCATCAGGTCAACAGGTTCATCGGACTTTCTGCAGCTTCATGCCCACAGACAAACGGGTCTGACTCGGTTCATTAGGGTCAGATACCCCTCCCTCTTGAAAATGGTAATCAAAAATTTCTCACCTGAACTCTAGCTTCCTTTCACTATCTAGTAACTGACTAGATCGTCGGAGAGCATGTCGCCGGAATTTCTCCCGGTGTTTCTAAGCGGTTTGAAGGTGTTCAGGCCGTCTAAAAACCAACGGCAATTCCGTGCCGATCCCTATAAACCGACCGGACCTGTGGTTGAGATATGTCCCTCCACTTTACAAATTACAAAAACTCACACATATTGTTCCCGCACCGAAAACAAGTAGCATCAGGTTGGCGCCGTCTGTGGGAACATGCTTGACAGATCCAAAACCAGATTCTGGTATCCAGACACCTCCCTTTCTATGGCCCCCAAACCGAGGAGGCCGGCCACTATGCTGACCCTCACCAGACTCGTAGTCAGGCGGACACCTTCCCGAAGGCATGAACCTGTGGATCCCTTGGGTCCGGGTCCGAGCACCTCACGGTCAGCTGCGGGGAGATCCTAGCGCCAGGAAGCCCATGACCTTCGGAAGATCATTAACCATTGGAAACCTGAGGGCGACCTCAAAAAATAGCTCGATTGTTCCAGGAGCGGAGCTGCCTCCTCCGTCCAGGTTCCGACCCATAGCCTACAAGGTCGGGAGCAACAGCGCAGTCGCTCACCCAGAGATTGAAAACCTTTGACAATACAATTGGAAGATGTCGCGGTCACGAAGACCGAGTTCTGGGAGTTCAGGAACAAGGTCCTGATAGCCATCTGAGGCACACACAGGGCCGATTAACCAGTTGACGACCCAATCTAGGAAGAGAGAAACCGGGTTAGCGAGTCACATAGCTCGACCCGACCACCGAGGAGGGATGACATTGTTCTTAGAGGCGACTCCAGGATATGGAGAATCGCCTCACCCGAATTGGCGAGGGTGGTGGCCAATCCAGTCGGGGGTACCATCCTACCAGATCCCCATTCTCCACTCGAATTCTTGATGCCTCGATCCCGAGGAATTTCCAACCACCTCAGTTCGAGACATACGATGGAGAGAGTGATCCAGTTGATCACATAGAAGGCTTCAAAACACATGATGATTCACAGCGCCTCAGATCCTCTTCTCTGTCGAGCATTCTCCACCACTTTGCGTGGCCCAGTAAGGGAATGGTTCTCAAAGCTCGCCCCCAACACGATCTTCCCATTTGAATAGCTCGAGGTAAACTTTCTCGCCCACTTTGTGACCAGTTACAAGGTCGAGAAGACGAGCACCTCACTTCTGGACCTCAAACAGAAGGAGGGGGAATCCCTGAGGGACTTTGTGAAGAGGTTCACCACCAAGGCCAGGGCAGTCTTTTCCCTCGATGCTGGCGGTGCATCTGTGGTGTTCTGACATAACGTTTGCCATGGCCAATTGAAGGCCTATCTCATGAAGAAGCCTTCGATCAATTTTCCCGACCTCCTCCACATGGTCGAAAAATACATTCGACTCGAAGAAGCTCTCCACCCCAAAGATCTGACAGGAGCCCCCACTAAGGGAAAGAGGAAGGTAGATCACCCAGATCCCATGAAGAAGTCTCTAAAAGATCCTCTCGGTCAGAAATGACTGACTCTAGTCCCCCGCTTTGAAAAGTTCACCTCACTAACTCATAGTGTGGTGGCCATCCTCATGGAGATCGAAGACAAAGGAATTGTTCGCCACCCTCCTCAGCCCAACAATAACAAAAAAAGGACCGGAGATTTACTGTTGACTCCACCGGGACCACGGGCACTAGACTGATACATGTTGCGCTCTTAAAGATAAGATCGAGGCCCTCATCCAAAGGGGTTATCTGAGGAAATTCACTCGAACTAATCAACGAGACCAGCGGGCTTCGCCCCCTCCACGAGCTGCCGGTCGGTGTCCTGAGATGGAACCCGGGACGGATGAGACCATGGAGCCAGCCATCCTACACTGCATCGACAGTGGGTCTATGGGGGGAGAGTCGAACACCTTCCGCAAGGCCGTCTTAAGGGAGGTTAACTCTGTCAACGATCACGCACCCCCCAGTAGCCAAGGACTGGCTGTGTCATTTTCCAACAATGATCTGAAGGTCATCCGCCTACAACAATGCGAAGCACTGGTAATCAGCCTCGCCATGGTGAACCACGAGGTCCGCCGCGTCCTCGTGGATAATGGAAGCTCATTGAACATCATGTTCCTTACCCCATTCGAAGCACTCAAACTCCGACGAGAAAGACTGAAGCGGTCGGGATTGTCACACCCTAGATTGTAATTATTGTTTTAATATTAATAAATAATTAAAATAATTTTTGGGGATTTAATAAATAATTTTCAGAAATTTACCTTTTTACACGTGCAAGACTAGTGCAAATATTTTTTTGAAAGTTCAAAGTCAGAAATTATTTTGGGAAAACCTAACATTTATTAGTAGGTATTATTCGTGAATTTTTTAGATTTTTCTGATAATTATTTAACCTATTTGAGAATAATACAGCAAAAAATGGTTTTGTGCAAAATTACCACTTGGAGTAAAAACTCCAGATTTTCAGATTTTTGGGCTGAGCATGATGGCTAGTCAACTCAGAGGTAAAAGTTTTACTTTTTGTTTTAATAGATTTGGTATATTTCACAAATTTCTTAAAGAATGGTCTTTTTGCAAAATTGCCAGTTAAAGGCAAAATTTACAAAATTCGTTTTTTGGGTTTTACAAACAGTGCCGACCAGATTTGGAGTTTTTTTTTGTTTTAAATTTAAATTGAATTGGTTTATTTAATTTTCAAGTATAAAGATTTATATATGTAAAGATATATTCAAAAGGGATATTTTACAAATCTATTCAAAAACCCTAATTACTTGAATCCTGGCCAATATAAAGTGAGTTGCAGTTGTCTCTTTGCTGTACTACACAAAGGATTTTCTTTATTATTGATTTCTTGAAGTTTCTAAACGAGGATCTTGGTTTTCTTGCGAAAAGAAGAACTTTTCTTATTCTTTTATTATCTTCGATTGATTCCTCAATAAGGTGAGTGACATATGTTTATTTTCTTATTGTTCTAAGCATGTTGTATGTGATGATTTGTGTCTTAGAAAGCAAGAGTAGGTGTTGAATGATGATAATATAAATTCTTGATGGATGGATGTATAAAGATTGAATTTTTCTTCTTGAAATCATTGCATACATGATTAAAATTACATATAGATGACTTGAGATTTGTTAAGAAACCAATAGAACTCATGAATAGGTTTTTTTCTTCCATATGCTTACTAATTTGATGAGATATAATGAGCATGTATGTTATGAAATGCACAAATTGATAAAAAGTGAACTTTTACTGTGAGTACATATGGTTAATCTGTTTCGATGATGTAAAATTTGATTAGTACTTGTTGTAAATGGCATATATCTCATGGGTATGTTGTTTTGTATCATATCCTTGTTGTTTGGATTTACACATATCGAGTTTGTATGTTGAGCATTTGCAAAGGTGAACAAAACCTAACTTTATTGATGAATAAATACACACACTGTTTTGATATTTTTGGATGTGCAAAACTTGACTAATACATGTTATAATTGCATATATTTATGAGATAACTGATGTGGGTAGTAGGGCATGTGTATGATCAGTTGTAAGGGGGTTTTGAATAAAAAAAGAACATGTTTTAAAGTGAAAAAAAGGGTGTTAACTCTCGGGTCTGATGGAGTATGGCCAAAATTGAGTTATGTGTGTTTTGTGAAGTTTTCAACTGGATCCTAATTATTTTCATACTGAGATTGAATTAGATATTACACTCCTTCTATTTGATGAGTTTTAATGCTATAACTGATGCTTATACCCTTATATGAACATATATATATGTATATTGCTGTTTTGAAGAATTTTTGTGAAGATTTACTCTTTTATGATCTTAATGTGATTTTGATTTGTTTTATAAACTCCATTATGCTTTACGAGTTGTATTCAATCATCTCAGGAATTTGGTTTTTCAAATTTGTGATTTTACAAAGTGTAATCAATGTATCAGTCGAAATATGCACAAACTTTAAAACTGGATGTATAGCAGCCAACGGTCGACCTACATTCTTTAATTTGGGAATTTTCACTTGACAGTCGGCTGCCCTGTATTTGCACTGTTTGAGCGGTCGACCGTCAGTTGCTTTACTGGTTGTTTTTGTTGAATTTTCTTCGTTCTTTTTAAACAATTATTTCTTCGATATTATGGACTATTGATCTACTGTTTTAGATGATATTTTTGCTACAGACTACTGTATTTTACAGAGAGTTTTATCTTGATTATAATAGAGTTTTAATTGTATTTTTTTGATATTATAAAGTGACATACATATGTTTTCTTGAAGAAATTGATAAATTGTGATATTCTACGATTTCAAAATATGATTTTTAGTTATCTAAATGGATTTGATTTTATTTGAATTCTGAAATTTTATGAGTATATTAAATAAATTTGGATTTGTTAACTTTTAAGAAGTTTTCTTAATAAGAGAGTATTGGTAATGGGATTAAGAGTTTTAATGAAAGATTTGGTATTGTTGATGGAGTTACGAGTCTCTAGAGGGTGAGTGGGACCGTAGTACACCATCAATTGAGAATTTTGTGGTTTGGCTAGTTGTGGCCTTGTTATTGATCAGTTGAGTTAAGACCAGTAGGGTACACCAACTCTAGGAGATTCGTAATTAATTAATTAACTTAAAAAGTTAAGGATAGGCACTAGATGATGATATGATGAAATGGGTGCAAACATGGGTTATGGACCTCAGTATGATCTGCGGTGTGAGATAATCCCCAAAATTATCGAGGTGTGAGTGAAATAGTCTCTAAAATTTTCTGTGGTGTGAGATTGATCTCCGGAATTATCGGGGTCGAGGCGACGCTCATGAGGTATTCGTGTGATGAGGCGCCATAGCTTGCGGTGTGGGGTATTCTCGAAGATTCCCAGGTGTGAGTGAAATCGTTTTCGGAATTATCTGTGGATAGAGATTGACCTCCAAAATTATCGGGCCATGGGCTAGACATTCACAGTTTATCTAAATCTCATAGTAGTCATCGTAGTAGGACTAGATGCATAACGATGGATTTAACCCTATTAAGTGGAGAACGTTAAGGGCTTGAACCGGATCAATGGAGAGTGGGGAGCATAGATTTGATAAGTATGCATTGGAGAGTCATCATATAGTGCTGGTGTTTTCTTGACTTGGTTTTATGCATATTATTTCCTGTTTTCCTACACTTGACACTAGTCTAGTTTCACTTGCTGTTTTCATGATTTATTTATTTTAACTCATTCTTTCATTTATTATTACTGTTGGTATATTTTGTTTATGACTTTATTCTTTATGTTTCATTTATATTGTATTTTCTCTTGATGTCACTCACACCGTTATGGCTGACCCCATAGTTTGGGGGTTAGGATTATCTCTAGCCCCATGTTTTACAGGTAGGTACCTATATCTTGGGATTTGGATGTATGTGGTAGAATGATAATGCGGCTTATGTAAATTGTAAAAGAATGTGTTGTAAAAAAAAGATTTGTAATTCAAGGTGTTTTTTTCAGCTGTGCTTTGTAAAGAGATGATGTAATAAAAGTTGAAAATTTTATCTGTATTTTGGCTATGTTTACTATTACGTTGAGGTCGATGCTGGAAATTGTGCCACGTATTTCTGAGATATTATATTAGAAATTCGGGGCGCTACAGGGATACACGCTGTATGGATTTTCAAGCACTCCGATATAGATCGAGGGGATAATCATGCTCGACGTCACTGCCAGAATAGTCCCGAACATCCGAACTGAAGCCATGGATTTCATGGTGGTCAATATCAAAGCTGCCTACAATGTGATCCTAAGCAGGCCCAGCCTATGTTCCCTTCAAGCGGTACACTCCGCATACCGCATGAAAATGAAGTTCCTTACCGAACACGGAGACGGCGTGGTCCGAGGCAATCAAGAATCGGCCAGAACCTGCTACATAGCCGCAGTAGGAGGCGGTGTTTTTCCCCTCGAAGTGCTCGAACTTCTGCCCAACAGAAACTCGTTAAGCTCCGAGCCCATCGACCAATTGGAAGAAATCCCCTTCATCAGGGATGACAGATCTAAGTGGTTCTGAGTTAGTGAGTCCCTCTTCGTAGACCTAAAACTGGCCATCACTGACTGCATCAGGCGGAATGTTGATCTATTCGCTTGGACGCCCTTGGATATGACAAGAATCTCAGAAGACCTCATTATGCACCGACTTAGTGTTCGCCCGGATTCAAATACCGTCCAACAGAAGCGCCGCAAATTCACCCCTGAAAGGCAGCTGGTGACCAAAGAAGAAGTGAACAAGCTCCTCTACTCTCATTTCATCGAGGAAGTCAGCTAACCCAAATGGCTGACCAATGTATTAATGGTGAAGAAATCAAGTGAGAAATGGAGGACCTACATAGATTTCACTGACCTCAACAAGGAATACCCCAAAGACCTGTTCCCCCTTCTGAGCATCGACGCCTTGATAGATGCGAATTCTGGCCACGAACTGTTGAGTTTCATGCACTCCTTTTTAGACAATAACCAAATCACAATGTTTCCCCTGACATCCTCAAAACTGCCTTCGTGACTGACCAAGGTCTCTACTATTACCGGGTCATGCCTTTTGAGCTGAAGAACGCCGGTGCTACCTACCAAAGGCTCGTCACCAGGGTGTTCAAAGAGCAAATAGGTCAGAACATGGAGGTCTATGTCGACGACATGCTCGTCAAAAGCTGTTGAGGCCAAGACCACGTCACCGATCTCGAGGAAGCCTTAGGGATCCTAAGGTCCCACAACATGAGACTTAACCCCTCCAAATGCGCCTTCGACGTCACTTTGGAGAAATTTCTCGGATTCATGGTTAGCCAGCGGGGCATTGAGGTGAACCTCGAGAAGATACATGCCACACTGGACATGGCCCCTCCGAGGAATGTCAAAGAGGTCCAGAGGCTCACGGGTCGTCTGGCGGCAATCGGCCGTTTTCTTTCAAATCTTGTGAAAAGTCGCTCCCGTTCTTCAAAGCCTTCCGGCGGGCTAAAGGCTTCGAATGGGGAGAACCCCAACAGCAAGCTTTCGATCAGCTGAAGACCTACCTGACCAACCCCCCGCTACTCAGCAAACTAGAACCGAGCAGCCCCTCTACCTCTATCAGGCCGCATCCGAACACCCGCTCAGTGCCGTACTTGTCAGGGAGGAAGACGGGATCCAGAAACCCATCTATTATGTCAGCAAGGTCTTGCATGAGGTTGAACTCCGATATGCCTAAATGGAGAAGTCGCTTGCTCATTGGTAATGGTTGCTTGGAAACTCTGACCGTATTTTCAAGCTCACTCCATTTAAGTCCTAACAAATCAGCCGCTCAAGCTAGTCCTCAACAAACCCGAAAATTCTGGGCAACTAATCAAATGGTCGATTGAGCTGAGCCAATATGACATTAGCTACACACCCCGGACATCCATCAAGGGAAAAACCCTTACGGAGTTCATTACAGAGTGAACCATTTCTGAAACACCCGAGATCACAGAGCAGGATCCCACTTGGGAGATTTTTGCAGATGGATCGTCCTGTAATGGTGAAAGCGGAGCTGGCGTCATACTTCGTGGCCCCGAAGATTTCGTCCTCCAGTATTCCTTATGCCTTAATTTCCAGGCATCTAATAACAAGGTGGAATACAAAGCAGTGATCACCGGCCTCACATTGGCCCGCAATGTGGGAGCAAGATGAGTAAGGGCCTTCAACGAGTCCCAGCTCGTGGTTAGCCAAATTTTGGGGGATTACGAGGCCCGTGATGATCGGATGGTCCGGTACTTGGCACACGTCAAACTTATCCTGTAAGCCTTTGAACACGCCTCGGTCGAGCGGATACCATGGGAACTGAATAGTTAAGTAGATGCCTTATCCAAGGTCGCCTCATCATCATTTGAGGGCCTCGGCCACACAGTCCTCATCGAGATCCTCTACGAGCCAAGCATCGAGAAGCCCGAGGTCGTCTGCCTCAATGCGGGCATGCAGCCACATAATTGGACGAATCACATCCACAATTTCCTGGCAGAAGGCCAACTTCTTGAAGACTCCGCCGAGGCTAAGAAGATAAGGGTTTGGTAGCAAAGGTTCACCTTAATTGAAAATATCATCTTCAAACGTTCATACACCATGGTGGACGGCAGACCATACCTCCGATGTATGAATCCCGAAGAAGCAAGGTATGCGCTGGAAAGAGTTACACGAGGGAATTGGAGGGTGTCATATGGACAGTAGGTCGCTTGCAAAGAAGGTGCTTAACCATAGGTACTATCGGCTGACCATACTGCAAGACGCCCGTGATCTCGTTAAGCGATGCGGCCCCTGCCAGAGATTCTCCTCGATCAGAAACTTGCCCCAAGCCAAACTCAAGTCGCTGACCAGCCCAGCGCCCTTCGCCAAGTCAGGGATGGACCAGGCCGGCCCATTTATGAAGGCAACAGACCAAAGACGTTTCCTCATCGTAGTCATCGACTACTTAACCAAATCGGTCGAAGCCGAACCCCTGGCCATAATCACCGAGCACCACTCCCAACGATTCTTCTGGAAGCACATTATCTGTCGGTTCGGTATCCCGTGCTTGCTCATCACTGATAATGGAACTCAATTTCCAGGCAATTTTTTTTGAAAATTCTGCGATGACCTTAGAATTCAGCAGCGGTTCTCATCAATAGCTCATCCCCAATCTAATGCCCAAGCAGAAAATACCAACTGCCAAATTCTTGAAGGGCTAAAAAATGATTAGACCAATCTCCCAAAGGACTGTGGGTGGACGAGTTACCCAGCTTCCTGTGCTTGTACCGAACAACCAAAAGAATTCCTACGGGCGAGTCCCTATTTAATCTGACATACGATACAGAGGTTGTCATCCCACTGGAGGTCGGGCACCCTTCGCCTAGGATTATGGGCTTCAATGATGAATCTAACTCGAGCGACCTCAGGGCCAACGCGGACCTGGTCAATGAAATCTGCGAGAGATCCTCCATCTGACGAGCTATATACCAACAGCAAGTCAAGATAATCTACGACAAAAAGGTATATCCTGTCGAATTTAAAGAAGGCGACCTCGTACTCAGAAAGCTTGCTATTTCCGATCCCAGTAACAAAGGAAAACTAGCACCGAACTGGGAGGGCTCATATAAGGTCTCCCAAGTGGTACGTCCAGGCACGTACCGACTCGAATACCTGGGGGGCAAGACAGTCAAGTGACCCTGAATGCGGAGCATCTTATCAAATTCCACGAGGAAATACGTTCGCCGAAATTGTAATAGGCACTACGCCTATTTTATGTTGTACCCTATTGTAAACTTATACAAAAGCAATGAAATTTCTTTCCAAAATGTGTAAACATCTCAAAACTCGACTCGACCGCCTAATAGGGATTCCTCAACCCCTCACATCCTCGTCCCTCGGCTTGGACTTCGACCACCAACGAGGGATTTCTCAATCCCGCAAGTCCTCTCCCCTCAGCTTAGACTTCAACCACCAATGAGGGATTTCTCAATCCCTCACATCCTCACCCATCGGTTTGGTTTGACCACCTATGAGTTATTTTCCAATCCCTCATGTCCTCGCCCCTCGGCTTGGACTTCGACTACCAATGAGGGATTTACCAGTCCCTCAAGTCCTCGCCCCTCGGCTTGGACTTCGACCACCTACGAGGGTTTCTTCAATCCCTCTAGTCCCCGCCCCTCATCTTGGATTTCGACCACCAACGAGAGATTTCTCAATCCCTCAAGTCCTCACCCCTCGGCTTGGACTTCGACCATCAATGAGGGATTACTTAATCCCTCAAGTCCTTGCCCCTCAACTTGGACTTCGACCACCAACGAAGGATTTCTTAATTCCTCAAGTTCTTGCCCCTCGACTTGGATTTCGACCACCAACGAGGGATTTCTCAATCCCTCACGTTCTCGCCCCTCGGCTTGAACTTCGACCACCTACGAGGGATTTCTCAATCCCTCAAGTTCTCGCCCCCCAACCTGGACTTCGACCACCTACGATCTATCCGCCTTCACTCAAGACCTCCAGCTTGGCGTCGACTGACGACTTATCTAAGTTTTAGTTTGATTTGCGGCCCTCACCTCCGGCGAGGACCTCTAAGCTCCATGCGCCAAGTTGATCCCCCTTCCATCCCCTGGCATCTAGAGGTAGAGCAACCTTCATCACCGCTACACCTAACTGTCAGAGGGTGGTAAGAGAATCACCAGTCATGAGAAGCCTCGGCTACAATTTTTGTTTTCGGCACTCACCCTAGGCAAGTGCCTTGGGCTCCATGCGCTAAGTTGGTCCCCCTTCCACCTGTTGATAGCCAGGGGTAGAGTAACCTACATCGCCGCTAGCCCTAACTGTCAGAGGGTGGTAGGAGAACCACTAGTCATAGGAACCCTCAGTTAAGATTTTTTATTATTCGGCACTCGCCTTCGGCAAGTGCCTCAAGCCCCAGACTCCGAGGTGGCCCCCTTCCACCCCCTGACAGCCAAGAGTAGAACAGCTTTCACCGCCGCTACCCCTAACTGCCAGAGGGTGATAGGAGAATCACCAGTTATGCGAACCCAGTGAAGTGAGGAATAAGAAGTGGTTTGGGGGGGGGGGTATATAGCCTAAGGTGAGGCACATTTATGGCATTGAAATTCGAAACTTCTATTAGGCACATTTATGACATTGGAAGACAAAATGTCCTTCATTTCTAGCATCCGCAATTGGCCGATGCTCGTCATGCATCGTGAGTGAGTGCCTGACTTTGTCGCAAGCACATAGGGCTGGATGCTCAACCTAATCCTCGATCTCACTTAGGTTTGGAGAGATTTTTCCATCTCTCAAGTACTCGCCCCTCGGCTTGGACTTTGAAAATTAGGAGTGATTCCTCACTCCCTGGCCCTCACCCCTCTGCTCGGATTTCGGATGCATGCATATGGTAAAAGAACTCATAAAAGGCCAATACAACCATGTTCTCTTATTATTATTTCAACCCACAGAAGTGTATTGATACAATCGTCGAGACCTTGTTACATCACTAGAAATCGAAATAGAACTCTTACTCTAAGGCTGTAGGGTTGGTACAGACCAGTTCTAGGTTGGCCGAATGAGTTTTCTCCACTACGGGATCTTCGAGAGTTACCAAGGTGGACACACCCACAGCAGAGCTCTGGGCATCACCTGGCCTCGTGGATCCCAGCCTCAAAGTCGGTAATGAGAATCTCTCCGAAAGGTGGGCACCACCAAAAGATGTAGATCGGGTTCCTGATATTCCGAGCATTATCTTGTATCATTGTATCTCTAATTCTTTCTTTGCGATGAACTCACGAAGGAAGGATTCGGATGATGGTCGCTGGAGAGAAGTGCCGGACGATGAAAATGCAGCTTTCGCGCTCCCCAGGTCTCGGTCGGCTATCAACCTCTTCAAGCGTGCCAACTCCAAGTTAAGTCCCTTCAACTTACCCATAAAATATTGGACAGCAGCTTCTCAGTCGCAAGCCTCTTTGTTGTACCGGGTCAGTACGGAATCTAGTACCATGACCTTACCCCCTAAGCCGGACCATCTCGGCACGACCGGGGACTGCCCCCGAGGTCGCATCCATCTGGCAGAGACAAATGAAACATAATTCTGAGCCCTATATACTTGGATAATCTCACGAAATATTACAAGGCTAACTACACCTAAAAAATCCTCAAAAAATCCAAGTCAAAAGGTTCGGCCAAAATGAAAAACTTTTTATTACTCAAAGATTTTATACAAGCATGTGGTGGCCAGTCCGCGTTCGACAATTACAAAATATAAAGAAAAAGGGGGAAAAGCAAATACAGAAGCTACTGTTCGGAAGATAGGAGAACCTCTTCGTCAACGGCCGCTTCAGCATTAGGGTTGGGATCGGCAACATCTTCATCTCCACCACCTCCGGGAGTCGACGGGTGATTGGGCAGCTTCATGTCATAGTTGAAATGATCAAGCTCCAACTCGGGGTTGTAATACTTGACGTACCTGATCGCCAGGGTGTAGACCTCGTCCTAGGCCTCGATGACCTTATCCATGTCGGCCTGCTTGATCTTCTTTATCTCAAGGGTTGTCGCCTTCTTCAGCTCGCCCACCCTCCTCATGCTGGTGTCGATCTGGAAATCTAGGTCGGCCTGAAGAGCTTGGTTACGAGACTCGGCCGCCAACAGCTTCAACTTGAGGTCCTTCATCTCGCGCTCATAGCACTGAGCGTTCCTCACCTCCCTCTTCGGCTCCTGACGATGCAGGTTCATCACCTGGGCACCTTCCATGCTTGCCTGCAGCCGAGGGAATAAGACTTGGACAAAAGAAACATATATATTGAAAGCAATAGCACCCAAAGTATGAAAGGAAAGCAGAACGAAACAAGTTACCTGCACGCCCGCCTGAGCCCACCTCATATAGCTAAACTCGATGGTATCACACTCTTTGGCGGCTTGGTCCCGAGGCATAGCGAGCTTCTCAATAACCTCGATCACCACGGGAACCTCTGATAGGGTGTCGGCGACCCGAACAGCCCAGTCAGGGGCCCATGGTTGGACCCCATGTCGCCCAAGACCTCCTGCGACTCTAGATTGACGGGAGGGAGCCCACCCCTCACAACCTCAGTAATCTTCAGGTTACTTGAGCTCGAGGTCATCTTGGAAGAACCGGGAGTACCGGGGACCACCCGAGTCTTCTGTCTCTTTGGCCCCGGTTGGGAAGGTTCTTCGGAACCCCCCCTGAGAAGAGACCTTCCCCTGCTTCTCCCTTTTGGCTCGTTTGGCCATCTTCTTATTTAGCAAGGCTCTCCGCTCGGTAATCTCTGCATCGTCCATATTTGCAAAAGAAAGGGAAATGCACAAGACGAAGAAAATAACATGAATAAATGGCAACGAAAGACATACTATAATTAACAGGGCTCAATCCGATCCGAGCTAGATGCCTCTCTGTCACATTCGGCCAATCGATGTTGTTGCCCGTACATATCCGGTCGACATCCGCCTACTCCTCAGCCGTCAGATTGGCTTTTCGGAGACCTATTGTAACATCTCGAAAAAATAATTAAAAGAATTATATTTTTTTGCACGTGCATTGAACGTAAAATTTTATGTATTTTAGTCACTAAAATTTTTCAAAGTTATGCACATTTTTTCATTCTCATTTTGATTTTCACATTTATATTGTTTATTTTTAATAAAAACACATAGGCCTAAAGTCTATTTTAAAGCCCACTAGAAAATTAATTAAAAAGAGAAGCCCATAATTTTATTCTACATTTTAAATGTACACTTTAAATTCTACACACTTGTCATGTAACAAATACCTACAAATGGATTAATAACAAATAATTAAAAGATTGAGAATTGTGTGCACGTTGGGTGCACGTGCACGTGTGCACGCAAGAGGCATGGCCGACCACTTTAAGAGAGGAGAAATGGATAGTGAAGTGGGTAATTATATTTGGTAGTGTGAGTCTTTTCATTCACCCAATAACCCTATAAATACCTCTCATATTGTATGTGCATGTCACAAAAGATCAAAACAATAGAAAGAAAAAAAGAAAGAAAGAGAGGGTTTCGGTTTTGTACAAGGAAGGCTAGGCTTGCGGTTTTGCTTGCTTAAGGAGGAGGCTAACTTTGGTTGGAGATTTGGAACAATCATTCTAGGAGTTTTCTCTCATTTTGCATCAAATAAGGTAGGTGTCTCTTCCTGCTTTCTAAATTATGGTAGAATGCACGTGTAGATATTCTATGTTAGAAATTGATAATTAGCATGAGTTCTTTGGCTATTTTTGATGATGCATTTGTGCTGCTATCTAGAAATTTTGGTAATAATAAAACATGAGAAGTCATACATGCTAGATAAAGAATTATGATTGTCTTGTTGTAACACCATACTTTTTATTAGAGAGTTTTGTAATGGGGAAGTTATGTATTTAAATTATTGTTGTATGTAAATTTGTGACTAAAAATCATACAAGTTAAGGGGTGGATTAAAGTTGAAATGATAGTGAGAATGTCCCAAAGAGAAAAATTCAGAATAATCACTAGAGGAAATATATTCATGTAGTAGTTATAAAAATGGGGTATTCTCGATGAATTAACAAAAGCATGTATTTTTAAATATTCTCAAATAAATTACTATTTGCAATAATTGTGTAAAATATCCCTCTAATATGAATAAAATTAATGAGAAACTATTTGTGAAAACTTGGGGATATGTTTTATGCACAATCTAATTGAAAGAAAAAATTAGAAATCGAAAATAGTTGAAAGAGAAAAAATGAGATTTATCATAAAGTTGAGTTATATGAAACTTAAACCCTAAGATATCAGATATGATGCTTGGCCTTGGTGGCTAGCGCGCTGCGCGTTGCGCTCCCACGTGGCACTTTGGGGTTCTCTGAGGTCGCGGGTTCGAGTCTGGGTGTGGCTCTATTCTTTTATAATTTTTTTTTTTTGAAATTCAATCAAAAGAGCAATTTGGGTATTTAAATAACCTAGAGAGCTTTATACACGACATGTGAGATAGCTCAGTTGTTTGGGTGTTGGCTTTGGTTGCTGTCGGCTCTAGTTCGAGCCCAGGCATCCACAATGGTTTTTAACTTTTATTTTTTTTATGTTTTTGAGTTTCAAAAATGGGAAAAACTTCATAGAAAATTTATATAATATTATTAGAACAATTTAGGAGTTATTTCATAGCATTCAAAAGATATATTTGATAATTTAAAGGTCATGTTCATATATTTGTTGAGTTTGAATTCAAGATTAAAATAAAAAGGATGCATAAGGTTATAGATATTAAGAGTTGGTTTATAATGAAGTAAAGCTAAATTTTGAAATGGGAATAAAGAAGTTCTAGTGATGATTTTTAAAGAAGATTGGTATTAAAAATAGTAATCTAATTAAAGAAATGAGTTTGGTTGAAGTATAGATAAATATGAAAGATGATGTATTAATCGAGAGAACTTTGAAAGCGATAGTTTGTTGGCTAATTATGAAGTTGTTTATAAGAAACTTTGAGAAATTGTTATTGAATGAGTTATAAAGGTTGAATACTTCGTGAATTATAAACATAAAGTGGATAAAGAGAATTGTTGAATAAAAGATGAAATGTTATGTTAAGGTTCTTTATAACCTATTTGATCTCTAAAGTGAGATGATTATTGGAATCTAGATGCTAGGCGAGACCCTTCGTAACCGGCATTTGTGAATAATGAAATTTGAGAACTAACCAGTGTGGGTTAAGTATTTCTTGAGAAGTAGCCAGTTTGGGCCAACATTCTCTCGTGTTGATTTAAGTCCGGTAGGGTAAGCTAGTTCTAGGTTGTGATGATTTTTAATTAAAACTTAAGGACAGGCACTAAGGGGAGATGTGATGAAGTCTGGGCAAACATGAGTATGAGGGCCTTGATAGCGCGGTGGGAGGTTATCTCCAGAATTATCGGAGATGCGACTCGCGGTGGGAGATATTCCTTCAGAATTACTGGGATTAAGGCGACGCTTATGGGGTATTTGTGTGAAAAGATACCGATGACAGTGCGGTGTGAGTTTCGTCTCCAGAATTATCGGGGTGTGAGGATGATGGCCAAAAATCACTCGCGATGGGAGAACGACTCTCAAGAATTATCGGGGTCATAACTCGCGGTGTGGGTATCGCTTCCAGAATTATCGGGGTTACAACTCGCGGGGGAAGAGCGATACTCAAGAATTATCGGGGTGGTACTAGATACTCACGGGATATCTAAACATTACATTAGTTACTGTAGTAGTAATTCATGGTGAGGAATTTAACCCTATAATGTTGGAGTGCGTAGGTACTTGCCTTCGAACCTATGTAGAATGGATGCATATAATCCGAACAAGTATGCATTAGTGTCATAATAGTATAACATCTGCATTAGGCGTCTAAGTTCATATCATACATTGACATGTTTAGGATAGTCACTTTTTATACTTTATTGTGCATTCAAGTTTGTGCTTGCTAAAGCAAGAGAATCGCTGTTTTATAGTATTGCGTCAGTTGTATGCAACTGACGTGCCCACAGTTTTCCAGTGCAGGGCTTGGATTGTCAAAAAGACATAAAGTTGAATTGATGCTAAATATTATCTTCAGATTTAAGTTGTTGATGTTAAAGTTGTAAATATCATGTTGTATTCTTTTTAAATTCTGTTGCATTGATGTAAAAAAAACATTGTTGTATAATAAAAGTTTTGATTTCCTTGTAAAGTTGTACAAATTTGAAGTAAAAGATCATGTTATGCTACGAATTACATGTAAATAGAATTTGGGGCCTTACACCCTTATGGTTGGGCTTGTAGAAGTTCCACTTCGTCGTTATCGCCCAGGGTGTCCGACTCCGGATGACGAAGTATTTCCCCTTCCACCCCTTTATCGAGTCCGCGTGACTATGAACAATCTTCCTTCCATGGCGGGGCTAAATATAGTAGATCCCTTCGTACTCGCCCGACAAGCTGATGCCAAAGAAAACTTGGAAGTACTTCAATCTTAGCGGCACTCTCCTCTGTTTGCAGAGCAGCATGAAGCACACGAGCTGCTTCCAAGAGTTCGGCCCATATTGCATGGGACTCAACGACGCCCACGACAAGACCTTCCAGATGAAGGGGTGGATAGGCAGACGCAAGCCCGCGGTGAACACGTCCACAGGGAACATGCAGAAGCACAACGCCAAGTTATCCGTGGCTCAGAGTCCAGGGTTAGGGATCAACATCTCGTACTCCGGACCGATGAAGTAACTGGCTCGGATAACAGGAAGATCATTCGCAGTCAAAACGGTTGGCATTTTATCCATCGAGATCTTCGTTCGACTAGGCAAAGACAGTTGCACGCCATACCGGACCAGTTCCTCGACATCGTCTGGATATATTCTAATCGAGCTCGGCTGCCGACGGAAGGGAACGTCAAGCCTGATTTCAGGAGCAGTCTCATCCTTACTATCTGGAAAAATCCACTTCATTTTCTTCTGTCAGACACGGGGGCCCTTCGGGGGGGAAGGCATCTTCAAAGGTGCCAGATGAGGATCCTCCGCCAAGGGGTCGACCTCAACTGCCTCATCTTCCTCCGCTTCGTCAATACCTCATCCTCCTCCACTCTGCCTACCACTTCATCACCCTCCTTCTCAATGCGCACACTCCCATCTGAGTCGCTCGACTCTATTACAAAAGGTTTTCTGCTGCGATGCGGCTGGACGTCATAAACCGTATCTCTTGTCTCCCAAGATGTGGAGTCAGAGAAATGCGGGTCATCGCACCGAACCGAGGTAGAAGCCGATGAACCAGACCGAGCCCTCGACATTATGAAATTACTAACCTGTTTAAAAGTGCTGGAAGCTGACGAAAAGTTCACTGTCGGTTACTATGCTATGCTAGAGAGAAAAGTTTGGGGACTTAGAGAGAGAAAGCTAAAGCAAAAAATGAGAAATGGGTGGGGGATATATACTAAACGCAGCAACCCCTCGATTTCTGCAAAACTAGTGACTCCTCGATATCCACAAACCTGACGTCAGCATCACACGTGTCACCACAGAAGTGATCCATGCACAGTGCAAATCCTCTCCAAGTCCAATTTTCCTCAAAGTCCAAAACGCTCGAACTCGGCATACACTTCGAGCTCGCTAACAAAGAAACAAACTTTTGACTAGCCACCAAGACTCGACGCTCGGCATGTGTACCGAGCAGACAGTCAGCTTTCTTACAAAAAGTGCCTAAAATCAAGGCCATCAGGCTCGACACTCGGCATGTGCCTCGAGCAGGCATCCACCTTTCTCACAAAAATGGCATAAAAGTAAAGCCACCAAGCTCGACGCTCGGTATGTGCCTCGAGCAGGCAGAAAAGTGCCTAAAAGCAAGGCCATCAGGCTCGATGCTCGGCATGTTCCTTGAGCAGGCAGCTAACTTTCTCACAAAAGGCGCCTAAAAGTAAGACCATCAGGCTCGACGCTCGGCAAGTGCACCTCAAACAGGCAGCCAGCTTTCTCACAAAAGGCACTTAAAAGTAAGGCCATCAAACGACGCTCGGCATGTGCCTCAAGCAGGCAGCCAGCTTTCTCACAAAATGTGCCTAAAAGCAAGGCCATTAAGCTCGATGCTCGGCAAGTGCCTCGAGCAGGCAGTCAGCTTTCTCATAAAAGGCACCTAAAAGCAAGGCCATCAGGCTAAACGCTCGGCATGTGCCTCGAGTAGGAAGCCAACTTTCTCACAAAAGGTGCATAAAACCAAGGCCATCAGGTTCGATGCTGGGCAAGTGTCTCGAGTAGGCAGCCAGCTTTCTCACAAAAGGCGCCTAAAAGTAAGGCCATCAGGCTCGACGCTCGACATGTGCCTCGAGCAGGCAACCAGCTTTCTCACCAAAAGTGTCTCAAAGCAAAATTATCAGGCTCGACACTCGGCATGTGTCTCGAGAAGGCAGTCGATTTTCTCACACAAAGCGCCTCGCTCAAAGTGCCCGACACTGACCCCCAAACTCGGAGTTCGACAAGTACCTTGAGCAGACATACAACTTCCTCTCAAAAAGTGCCTCGCTCGAAGCGCTCAACACCAACCCCAAAGGTCAAAGCTCGGCAAGTACCTCGAGCAGGCAGCCGACTTTCTCACACAAAGCGCCTCGCTCGAAGCGCTAGGCACCAAACCCCAAGCTCGGAGCTCGGCAAGTACCTTGAGCAGGCACACAGCTCCCTCACACAAAGTGCCTCGCTCGAAACGCTCGACACCGACCCCCAAGCTCGGAGCTTGGCAAGTACCTCGAGCAGGAACATAGCTTTCTCACACAAAGCGCCTCGCTCGAAGCGCTCGGCACCGATCCCCAAGCTCGGAGCTCGGAATGTACCTCGAGCATGCACACAACTCGCTCTCACAAAGCGCCTCGCTCGAAGCGCTCGCCACCGACCCCTAAGCTCGGAGCTCAGCAAGTACCTCGAGCAGGCATACAAATCCCTCTCAAAAAGCGTCTCGCTCGAAGCGCTCGGTCCCGACCCACCAAGCTAGGCTCGGTCCCAACCCAAAACACTTGTTTCGGGACCTCACTATCTTATCTTCGCAAAAAAACAAACTCTCCTCCAATCTTCTCACAAGAAGGAATTACTCCTTAACGGTTGATGCGCACAACCCTCAAGGAGTGGGGGGCTGATGTTGTGGGTATAAGTGACCTGTAGGGGTGTAAAATGAACAGGACGGTCCGTCGTCCGTTCGAGTCCGGCTCGAGAAATGGTCCGATCGTGGACCATCCGAACTGTTATACGAACCGAACTCGAACAAGTTATTAGGTCTGATTCTTTATCGAGCTCAAGCTGGACATAAGTCCGTCTGAGTATTGTTGCGGTCCGATGCTTTATCGAACTGAGTTCGAACTATAAAAACTTTGTCCGGCCTAGACCGAGCCGGACATAAGCCCGTTCGAGTAGAATTTCGGTCCGAGCTTGAACATATGGTTGTCCGATCCCGTCCGGGCTTGAACCAATTAGGGCCGTCAGATCTCCTCAATATTTGCTCATCTCAGATCATCAGGTCAACAGGTCCAACGGGCCTTCTGCAGCTTCAGACCCACAGACAAACGGGTCTGACCCGGTCCATTAGGGTCAGATACACATTTACTCTGCCTATAAATAACATGCCCCTCCCCCTTGAAAAAGGTAATCGAAGATTTCTCACCTGAACCCTAGCTTCCTTTCACTGTCCAGTAACTGACTAGATCGTCGGATGGAATGTCCTTGAGATTTTTCCTAGTGTTTCTAGGTGCTTTACAGGTGTTCGGGACGTCCAGCAACCAGCAATACTTCCGAGCTGACTCTCAGAAACCGATCGGACTTGTGGTTGAGATATGTCTCTTCTACTTTACAAATTACATGAACTCACACATGTTTATTCCTGCACTGAAACAAGAAGCATCACATTCGGGTTTTTTTTTTTTTTGCTAATATATTCTTTGTGGAATTTGGATCTTCTGTGGAATTTCTTTAGCATTTCTTGTTTGAAAACTACAGCAAGCATACTTTATAAAAATAAGTTAAAAAGCTTTGACTTTTAGTATGTAAAGATATTTACTGCCCTTTATTATGCTGAAAGGGTAGGAATCGTGAGTGCCATTTATCAGTGTGATAATTAACTCTCTTATAGCAGTCCTAAAAGCATCCACAGTGGTTTGCTATAAATGGCAATTTGCCATATTATAGCAAACGAACCGCTGCAACGGTTTTTCATTTTTTCATTTTTTAGCAATCGTCTCAAATCTGTTTCTCAAATTTGAGAAACGAAATGAGAATTCTCAAATTATAAAGGACGGAAAATGATTCCCCGTCTCTCAAATTTTAATATAGTTTATTATCAACAGACGGGGAATGATATACCGTCTGGTATATTTTATTTTATTTTTTTTAAAAAAAAAGGATCAGACGGGATATCATATCCCGTCTGTCACATTTATTTATTTATTTATTTATTTATTTAAAAATGAACGGAGGTGATTGGCCGGAAAAAACAAAAAACAAAAAAAAAAAAAAAAATGGTGAGACGGGGAATCAGAGACGGGGAATGATTCCCCGTCCATGAAAAAAGGTAAAAAAGTCAAAAAGTCAGTAGGTTAGTCAGTAAGTTAAGTAGTTAATTAAGGTTTATGTAGTTGTATAAGTAAGTTTAGTTATTATTATATTAATTAATTTATTTAATTAATATAGTTTAATAGTTAATAAGTAATTAACTATTTTAATTTAATTTCAAAACGACAGACGGTATATCATATACTGTCCCACTTAATTTCAAAACGACAGACGGTATATCATATACTGTCCCACTTAATTTTGACAAATAGTATAGCAAACGATCACTGCAGCGATCGCTTCTATTTGTTATTACTGTAGCAGCCATTATTTGGCAAATGAGAAATACCACTGTGGACGCTCTAACTCCATAAAATTTATGGAATATGATGGGCATATTAATGTCATTTGATTCAAAATGGTTAGGAGATATGCCACAATGATTGAAATCATAGCTGTAATACATTTAGTTGGTGGATGTAATAGACATTGTCGTAGGTGGATCGTGGATTGATGCTGCTATCTACGTTGTTTCTTTTCTCTTTTTGCAAAAAATTGTTTTAGGCCTCATTTGAGGGCTACTTTTTTCCTTAGCCCCTTTGACGATTAATATTTTACACTTTAAACCTCTATTCATCCAAACTATCTTATACATTGCAGTTAAATTCGAGCATTTTCAATGAAAATATAACATACAAAAGAAGTGATTTAAATTAGAAACCACGCTCTTTGACGATATACTATAACAAGTTATTGTTAAAAATAGTTTCATCCAGAATTTCTTTTAGCTTTCTTATAGTTTTTTTTAAAAAATTTATATATATATATATATTTATTTATTTTTTCTGTTTTTGCTAGAGGTTTCTTTGTTATTTAGATGGTGAAGGGTTTCTTTGTTTAAAGAAGAGTCAAATGGTTTAATGGAAAAATTATGGTCAGATGAGAGGCTTAAACTAATTTCTAAATTTATCTAACAATTATGTAACAAATTTTTAAGAAATTAAGTTAGGGAAGCCTCTTCTGGCAAAGTATGTATTCAATGCCCGAGTTGTTGTTTCCTTTAATTATAATTAAGTGGTCATGTTTCTCTGTCTTACCTATAGGCGATCCAGCATATATCCAAATCGAAGTCCGGCCACTTAAACTTGCTGCTCCATTCTGAAAGGCTACTTGAAAATGACCACTTAGGATGTGATATATGGTTTATTAACCAATTAAACTGAAAGCACCAATTCGGCAAGTGGATTACAATGTTTTGAAATTTGAAAGTGAAATTACTTTAGATCCACATCTAATGATTTAACAGCTAAAACATAATTCATCACCCAAACTTGGTAGTGAGTTGCAAATTCAGTTGTACATGCTTAAACTTCGTCATTTGTTTGATTCATATGAGAGCTAATTACACAATTTATATGTTGAGTTCAGTACCCACTCCGAGATGCAGACAAATAATTAAATAAATAAAAAACATAAATAAAGTCAATAATACAGAAACACGCGATATTTTTATTGAGCTTCACCCAATGTAATGACTATTTCCCTATGTTGAGTCATTCATGCGATTTTCACTAGAGAATATAAAAATAAATAGGTTTACAATCACTCAAGATCTCACCATTATGGTGTAGGGTTTATCTCCACTCTAATATCTCAAGAACGGCTCTTCAATCTCTCCTTTGATGATAGAACAATAATGAAATAACCCTAGATTCGTATACCATACAATACATATAGGATAACACAATATTGAATCTCAGCCATTGACCAATTTCCCGAATCTGCGTCGTTGCGGTCGACTGCTCCAATACGCAGTCGCCTGTTTGAGACTCGAGCAAGTCAAGAGCTTGGTTGTAGATTGCAGTCGACTGCTCCTCTTGGTAGTTGAATGTCAAATCTTCTATCGAGTGTAGCCTGCCCAATCGAATGGAATTAAATCCATCGACTGCACTCTATAGTTGTGCTTGCTGCTGCTACTGCTTCGCTTTTTCTCCTTCTTCAAACCCTTTTTTCTTCTCTATGTGCATAGGATCCACACAATCTCAACAATCTCATACTTGGATACATATGCACGATGTCTCTAACATGTTCTTCATTTCTCTCTTGGCCTATTCAAAATCCGTGCCTCTGTGAGTCTCCCATCAATCAACTTGGAGACAATCTGATAACGAAATAGCAAAATCGATGCTTCTTGCTTTACATTATCTTTGTGAGCATGTCAGCCAGATTCTTTATACCAAGAATCTTTGATAGATTCAACAATTTCTTTTCAACTGTCATCCTGATAAAGTGATACATTATCTGAATGTATCGAGTCCTAGCATGGAACACCGAGTTTTTTGCAAAGAATATTGCACTATAACTGTCACACCATTGATCACTTATGAATTGCTTTCTACACAACTGACCCATGAGTTCTGAAATCCATAACATGTCCTTCGGAGATTCTGTAAGTGCCATATATTCTGACTCTGTCATTGACTGCGCTACAACATTCTATAACTGAAAAAAACTTACAGTTGCACCTCCAACTATAAACACATATCTTGTGGTACTCCTAAAATCATCAAGATCACCATAAAAATCCGCATCGACATAACCATGTATCCGCAATGAATCACCTTCAAAACATAGAGAATGATGTGAACTACCTGCAAGATATCTAAGATCCACTTGACTGCATTCCAATGTTCTTTACCGAAATTCTTCATATACTGAATAACAACTCCTGCTGCATATGTGATATTTAGCATAGTAGACGCAGTCGCATACATAAGACTACCAACAAGAGGCATAAACAACTGCATTCATTTCCTCCATTTATGCCAACGATGTAGGACACAAGTCCATAAATAACTTGATGTGTGCACCAAAGAGACAAGTCACTTGTCTCGCACTATCCATATTGAATCGCCTCAACACTTCTTCACAAAGTCTGTTTGTGACTACTAAAGCTTCTTACTCTGCCTGTCTTCAGTCATATTCATGTTAGAAATTTGCTTTGCATCCTCAAAATCTTTTATAGAAAATTGAGGTTAGCACCTTTTTACATCATTAATTTTTTTCATGCGTGAACCTGCTAAGAGCATATCATCTACATACAAAGCTAAAAATATCATTATACCAGTGCACATAGACACAATGATCTGATTCACATCTTTCGAATTTCTTTTATCGCATGAAATAGTCAAACTTCAAAAGCCTATATAGACTTTTTTCAATTGAAAAATCATGTCTTCATTTCCCTTGACATCAAAACCTCTGGGTTGCTTCATGTACAACTATTCTTCTACATCAATATTGAGAAACATTGTTTTAACATCTAACTGCTTTAAATACAAAATTTTCACTGCCATTATACTGAGCTAATCGATGACATCTTCACAACTAGAGCGAAAATCTCACTATAGTCAACACATTCTTTCAGAGAAAACTCTTTGGCTATGAATGGCAACTAGGTCGGGTTGATCAGTGACCCGCTCACTCGATCCCAGCCCGCAAATAAGCGGTTCGGGTCCGGGTCGAATCCGCAGGTCGACCCGGGTCGAAAAATTAGGAAATCCATCCCGCTCGACCGAACCTCGTGTAACATCCTCGAATTTTAAATAATATTTTGGAACTTATATATGAATTAAAATGAATTTCTGTGATTTAATAAATATTTTTCTGAAATTTATCCTTTTGCACGTGCAAAACATGTGCAAACATTTTCGGGGTGTGGATTTAGAATTTCAATTTGATGAACAAGATCTATTAATTTTTATTGGTTATATTTGAATTTTTGGAATTTTTCTGAATAAAGAAAACTACTTTTGTAAATTTTTGAAAGAAATGAGTCTTTTTGTAAAAAGTCATTTAGGGGTGAAAATTGAACTTAAGTTTTGTTTTACTACATTTTGGGCCGAATAATCATTAGAAGGCTCTAAGTAATTAAATTATCCATATTTGATTGGTTTTATTGATTAATTGAATAAATATATAATTACGCAATTTTGGGATTGTTTGGGACTTTATTGCAAATATTCCTCCTGGAGAGAAAAAGTCAGAAAATCTATTTGGGAAATCTAGCATTTATTAGTAAAGAATATTTATAAATTTTCTGGATTCTTTCGTATAATTTATGACATATTTGCAAATACTAAACAATGAATTACTTTTTGTTCAAAATTGCCACTCGGAGTAAAAACTCCAGAATTTTCTTGAAATTTCGGGATTCATGTGGGCTAGTCAGATTTGGGTGTGAAGGGATTCAATTATTTTACTTTAAATTAATTTGAATAACTAAAAATTGGAAGGGATCCAAATATGTAAATAAATAATCTTCTTGTGGAGTAAAATTGTAAACCTTTGTGAAACTCTAAAGGCAAATTCCAGCCTATAATATGGTCAGCAGTAGGCCACCCTTCTTGTGCATTCAAATCATCTCTTTCTCATTATTTTCTTGGAGTTAATGCTTGGATCTTGGACTTTTGCAAGGAGATGGCTTTTCTTTATTTCTATTATTATTCTTCAAGTTGATCTTCGTTGAGGTGAGTGATACTTCTAGTTTTTTTAATGTGTTTAACTCATATTATCATGATGGATGAACTTATGGATGTTTACATGAACTAATGATGAAATTTTTATGAGAGATGTTCGTGTTTTATTAATTTTGAATGTTGAATATTGATGATGGATGAAAAATCTAACTTGGGATCTATGGATTTAATTGTAGTTAATAAAGATATGTAGAAATAATTAGAACTTGCTCCATGCTCTTAAATTCATTCTTGATCGATTATAAAGTTGAGATCTTTTCATGTTATTGATTGTTTTTAATCATCAAAAATTGAAACTAAACATTGGGGTTTGAATAATTGTTGTATGAACCTAAAGCAATTTACTTTGAAGTGGTTTGTGCATAAAAGAATATATGGAAAAAAATATAGACGAAATTACATTCAAAAAACAAAACATATGGGGTTAGGGTTTGGGGGTTGAACCCCGGGTTAGGGTTGGGAGGCTCGGCTGAACAATACCAGGTACTGTTCAAACCCGCAACCCATATTGCTGATATCTTTGGGTGTTTTCCGATTTGTTTTGCTGTTTTCGTATGGGTTTAGTGCATGAATTTGTGTGCTATATATGAGGGGACTCTAGTATACATATGGGAGCATCTATATATGAGTTTAAATAAATATATATATGTGGTTTGATCGAGTTTTGATGAGATTTTATAGACATTGTATGATCTGGACTGTCGCCTGTTTCAGTTTGGAACGAGATTTCGACCTAGTTGCTGATGGAATCACCAAAAACTTATAAAATATAAATTGTAGCTTACTGTGTCTAGTTTTCAGAACATCTGAAAAATCCCCAATTTAACTTATAGATTGTAAGATATGAAATTTCTACCACTGTACTATCGTAATTCTATATTTTTAAAATAATGGTTAGTTTTCAAAATTTATCGAATATGAACCCTTTAAACTAATCTATTTGATTCCAGATTTTTATGGTGAATTCCTCATTGTGTGCTGGATTAAATTTGATTTTTCCAGAATTTAATATCGATATTTGAATGTACTGTTTTGAGGAACGAAATCATGTAACTTTCAAATTTTAGATAAAAGATGGTTTCAGAATTTATCAAATATGAACCCTTTAATCTAACTTATGTGATTCCAAATTTTTATGGTGGATTCCTCGCTGTGTGCTGAATTTAATTTAATTTTTTCAGAATTTAATATTAATTTTTGAATGTACTGTTTTAAGGAACAAAGTCATGTAACTTTCAGATATTTGGATGAAAGATAGTTTTCAGAAATTATTGAATATCAACCCTTTAAACTAGTTTATTTGAACCCAGATTTATATGATGGATTCCTTGATATGTGCTGGATTTAAGTGAATTTTCTCAAAATTTAATATTGATTTTAGAGTGTACTGTTTCGAGTCACGAAATCGTATAATTTTCAGATTTGGTAAAAATCTATACATATAAACGAATTCTTGTGGCAATATTGGTTAATTAAAAGGAATGTGAATAATGAAGAGTATTTTTGTATAACAAAAACCAAGATGAGTTTAATTTGAGACTTGGGGTTATGATGTGGACTCTAGAAAGACTATGAATGATACTTTGAGTTATGTGACTCTAGAGGTTGAGTGGGACCCTAACATAATAGCAGTTGAGATTTTGGGATATTTGGCCAGTGGGGCTTTTGTTGTTGATTTAGTTAAGTCCGGTAGGGTACACCAACTCTAGGGAGGCTGTGTTTTAATTAATAAAATATAACCAACCTAAGGACAGGCACTAGTGGAGATATGATAGAACTTGGAAAATGTAAGTAGGGGGCCCTGTATAGTGGACGGATGATATTCGGGACTATAGTTGTAGTTGGGTGGTTTGATTCCGAAGGCCACAGTTATCATTGCAATCTCCCGGGTTCGCACATTGAGGGTCTTTTACAGTTGGGCGGTTTTATTCCGAAGGCTGGGACCTATTCGTGGAATTTCGATATGGAATATTCAGGGTGACGCTTACATGATGCTTGCGCGTTGATGGTGCTAGTTTATTTGGTAGATACCGAGACGTAGGTCTATTTGCGGAGTATTCTGAATCATGTTTCTATTACCGTAGTAGGATTAGTTGCATAACGAGGAATTAAACCCTATAAAGTGGAGAACGATAAGGGCTTGCACCGGACTTATGTACTGTGGGATGCATAGAATCCTATAAGTATGCATTAGAAGTCAGCATATGCATTTGTGTTTTCTTGACTTGGTTCATGTATGCATATTTTCCGTTTTCTTACACTTGACACTTAGTCTAGTTTCACTTGATGATTTATACCTCATTTATTGTTATTTCATGTTCCATTGGTATTTACTGTGTTAATATGTTTCATTTGTTGTCGTATGATTTTATTCTTTATGAATCTATTTAAATTTGTATTTCCTTTGAATATCATTCACACCGTTATGGCTGACCCATGTAGTTTTTGGGGTTAGGAATATCTCTAATCTCATGTTTCATAGGTAGGTACCATTAACATGGAGTTGAGAGCATGTGGTAGAATGTTTAATGATTTTGCATATGTTGTAAAAAAATTGATCGTAAAGAGAAAATTTTCATTTATGGTACTGTGTTGTAAAAAGAATTGTAATTCAAGGTATTTAAATTCCGCTGTGCTTTGTAAAAGAGTTGATGTAAAAAAAAAGTTTTAAATTTCCCTGTATTTGGTTTTTTGTATTTATGATTGCAATTGAAGTTGATTCTGAAATTTGTGCCAAGTATTTCTAATTTTATTTATTGAAAATTCGGGGCGCTACACCGTGAATCTGTTGACCAAGTCAAACCCGCCCGTAACTCGTAACTCGACCCGCGCGGGTCAAGCGTTCAAGCTGCGGGTCGAACAGACCAAAAACGGAAAAAACAGAGCCAACGGCTTTGTTTCGTCCGTTGGGTTGTTTTGTTTTTGTTTTCTGTTTTTTTCCCCTATAAATACCTCCTTAATTCAATCTAAAAAAATTCACACCTTACTCTCTTACTCTCTCTACTACTACTACTCAATTCAATCTCAATTCAATCAAAAATTTTCAACAAAGAAGTGAAAATTTTCGATCGTATCGAATTGTGTTGATTCAACTCTCAACACCGTCTACTTCAACACCTCCAACAAAGAAGCTCTCTCTCTCTCTTTCAACGACTACCGGACTACGTGATGTCGTGACTACGTCTACTACATTTCTCTACTTTATTTTTTCTCTCAGTCTATATTCGATTATCCGCGAAGTACAGTATCAAAATTTCACCACTGTCCTTTTCTATTGATTTTTGTTGTAATTCTAATTTTTTGTATCATATTTATTTGTTAATTTTTCGTTTTTCTCTCTCTCAACCCTCGTATTGTTGTTTCGATTTTATTACATATACCTCCTAGATTGTTTTGTATAATTTCACATACACTGGTAAAACACTAGAAATCGTTTTTTTTTCACATACACTATTACCATGTCTAGATCATGAGGTAGCGGTCGAAACTAAAGTGGAAAAGATTCCATTGGTACTTCACGTCGGCCTCTAGTCCCACAAGTAGAGTCCGAATTTATACCGAATCCTATGGTAGGATCTTACAATGTCCCTCCATATGACATAGAAGAAGAAATGTATAATGTTGACACACAAACACAACAAACTGAATCTACTAGTAGTAGAAAAACTAGGAGAAAACAAGTGATTGTCACATCTTTTATGACTATATCACCGATGAGAATTATCCGGGTGTAGGACATAATTTTTGTAAACATTGTGACAAGAGTTACGAATGGAAGTAGGGTGAGGGAACATGTACAATTAAACGACAGATTTTAAATCTACACAAAGAATTAGTATAAGACCAACAAGGCCAACAAAAAATCAACTATAAGACCGGACAAATAGATAGTGAACCCTACAATTCCGAACTTGTTCGTCAGGAAAAGACCCGACTAGTTATTAAGGATGAGCTACATTTTTCATATTCCGAGAGTAGGAATATAGAGTCTTTCAAACAAAATGCACTAAATCCACATTTTAGAATAATTCCTAGAAACACACTAAAGTCTGATTATTTTAAACTTTATAACGAAATGAGAGACACTTTAATTGCATTCTTGTATTCTTTAACTTGTAGCGTAACGTTAACTTTCGATTGTTGAAAATATTGTAAAGATATTCTGATGATGGGCTTAATTTGTCATTGGATAGATAGTGATTGGATGATTCAAAAGAGAATCATATCACTTGCGGCTTTGCCATATCCCCATAGTGGACTAGTTATTGCAACATGTATTTTAGAAGTTTGTGATTTACATCATATTCGTGATAAATAATTTACTATTAGTTTTGATAATGCATATAACAACAATACTTCGATTAGTATATTAGAAACACAATTAGCTCCTCCATGTAATCAAATTTTTCATGTTAGATGTACGTGTCATATTTTAAATTTATGTGTGCAAGATGCATTGAAAGTAGTCCATTCATATATAATTGTAATTAGAAATTGTGTACATTTTATTGCTTTGAGTGGTCCTATGCTTCAAGAATTTAAATGATGGTGTACGGCTAGGGGAATACATTTTAGAAAATTTCATAAAGATGTTAAATACCGATGGAACTCTACTTTTGATTTGCTAAATGTTGTTACTCAATACAAAGATATTATAAATGATTTTTGTCTTTCAAAAAATATGAAAAATTTTCAAATGACTCCCCAATCATGATATTTTGCCAAATCTTTATTATGATTTTTGGAACCTTTTAAAACCACAACTATGAAGTTTTCGACATCTTATGATTCTACTTCTAGTATTACTTTTATTTCAATCATTACCATGATGCAAACTTTTCAAGAAATGATTTCGGACAAATACATTAGCCATATTGTTGATCCCGCTTATATATATTTTTTTAAAGTATTTTAATCCTCCTCCTATATTGTATTGTATTACTACTGTTATGGATCCTCGTATCAAATTAGCGGGTACGAAAAGTTTGATTGAAATATTTTTACTTTACTTGGAGATGATTCAGAATTTGATTGTAATAAATTTTTAGCTAGTTTTAAATCGACATTGGATAGCTTGTATGATTGTTATGATAGAACTTTTGCATCTAATAGAATAACTAGTATAGTTACTTTTTCTTCTACTTCTAGAGGTAAAGGTAAGAGTACATTAGAAGATGTCACTACTAATTTACTTGCTCGTACTCAATCAAAAAAATATAGGACTAATGCACCTAATGAATTAAATTGGTATAATCAACAAGATGGTGAGAGTTTTAGTACTAAGATTGAAGTGCTACAATAGTGAAAAGAACATGAATTTTTTTTTCCTATTCTTTCACATATGGCTAGAGATCTACTAACTTCCTCTGTCTCCACAGTTGCTTCAGAAAGTGTTTTTTCCATAAGTGACAGAGTTCTAACAGATTACAGGAATCACTTGAAGCCAGATTCGTTGGAGATACTCGTGTGCACTGAAGATTGGATGAAGGCTGAGACATGACTCGAGAAAAATCGATATCTACATCAACAAGTGGAAGCAACTTGCCTGAAGTCCAACAACAAGAATAGGAAATTTAGGACGATGAGATCCAATGTTTAGGTTAAGTAGAGGTATACGACAGTAGTCCAATGTCCTCTCTTCAATCTAACTATAGGCTACCTCAAACTCTAGGTTTTGATTATCCGCTCAAACATGTAAATGTAAAATTGTAAATCAAGAAATATTGTATGTTCTTTATGAGTTTCTATTACATGTATTTGTATGTAAAAGACTTGCAAAAAATTCATAGTAGTAATGAATAATATATGCATTTTTTCACTTTTATACGGTCAAACTTGTTGTAAATTTTTTTAGGTGAAGTTGTAAAAAAAAAAACTTTTTTAAAAAAAAATAAAACAAACATAAATTTTTTTAAAAAAATTATTTAAAAAATTAGAAGAAAAACTAAAAAAAATAACAAGGCCAACCCGCAACCCGGCTCGACCCAAAACGAGCTCGACCCAAACGGGTTCGCGGGTCGACCGGGTCAAAATTTTGGATTTCGAACCCGGCCAGCCCGACCTGGTTAACCCCGCGAACTGACCCGAACCCGTTCTAAATTGACTGCAACCAGTGCGGTTCCGACCTGACCCGGCCCGGTCGAACCGAATGCCACTCCAACCTTTGACAACAATTTCGCCTTATTCCTCTTGCTACCATGAGACTCAACCTTGATTATGAAAATCCACTTGTTCATAAGAGCACGATTTCCTACAGGTAACTTGGGTAACTCACAAGTTTAATTCTGTATTAAGGAGTTCATCTCGTCCTTTATTGCTGACTCCTACTGAATTCAAGCCCTATCTTTCAAAGCCTCATCATGAGTCTTAAGCTTACCCGAATATATGTAAAGAATATGCCCGTAAACTGTGCTAATTGATGGATCAAATATCTTTTCGGCCTTCTCTCTCATATCGACATTCTCAAAACAGATACCAGTTCATTGACTGGTTGAGGATTCCTAAGTGGTTCTGGCTCTGTTTGTCCATCTTGGATATCCTGCTCAATCCCATTAGGTTCATCATGAGCCGCTTGTACTGCCAATGGTATCTATACCTGTCGTTGCACTTTATGGGCCTCAACATTCGGACCATTTTAAAAATATGAATATGTTGTATCACCCTGATTTGTGTGTCTATCTTTGTATAAGAACTCTTCATTGATAACCACATTCCTGCTGCGAATGACATTATTATCAACAAAGTCCCAGAGTCAGTAACCACAAATCACCATCGTAGCCAATGAAGACACTTTCTGGAATTTGAATATAAGATCTTTCTTTCTTCACTATCAATTTGTGAATAAGTGATACAACCATAAACTTTTAAATGTAAATAATTAATAGATTTACCTGAACATGATCCATGCGGTATGCTCCCATCAAAGGCACTATACGGGCTACAGTTGATCAAGTACACTGTCGTAGCTGCCTAAAGATGGATATGGTAACCCACATGAAGCCTCATGCATCTCACTCTCTCTAATATCGTGTGGTTCATTCTTTCTGTTACTTTATTTTTCGGTGGAGTTTTAGGAACTGTCTTAATTTCTTGGATACCTGCATGTGCTAAAAAATCACTAAACTCTTTACTCGCGTACTCACCACCATTGCTTGATTTTACTGCTATCACTTTGCAGCTCATCTCATTCTCAAGTCTAGCCCTCTAAGCTTTGAATGTCTCAAATACCTCAAACTTCTCACGTATTGCATAAACCCAAACTTTTTTAGTAGCATCATCGATAAATGTAATGAAGTATCTTTTACCACCATAAGAGAATTCATGAGCCTGACTCCACACATCTGTATTGACAAACTCTAGCTTTTCAAGCTTCTTCTCACGCCACTCATTTCAAAAGTAACTGCCTTTTGTTTGTCTATTACACAATTCTCATAGACATCCATCTCAACTTTCTTCAGTCCTACGAAAAGATCTCTGGAACAAAGTTGTTTGACACATTTTTCACAAAGATGCCACAACCCGACATGCTATAAGATTGAAAGAGAATTACATGTTGATACCGTGACAATGATTCCAACCTGAATCACATTCTCTAAGTAAGTATAACTTGCTAACACATTTTTCCTTTTGCCACTAACCTACCACCTATAGTAATCTTCCACTCTCCATGCCCAAATATTGTCGTAAGCCCCTATGTATTCAATTTGCTAGTCGAGATCAAATTTTTCCTCAAACCTGGAATGTGCCTTGCTTCATGTAAGACAAAATGCCCACTATTATAAGCTTTCACTGCAATTGTGCATTTTCCAACAACTGGGCATTTTTGCCCATTTCTAACTGTGACTGAACCAAAATCACATGTCACATACTTCTCAAAAACATCATTCATAGGTGTACAATGAAAAGAAACACATAAACTTGTAAACCAATCACCTTGCATCATATCAACTAAGATAAACACAAAATCTAAGAAAATTTCGTTGCTTACTACATTGGCTCCTTGTGACTTGCCTTACCTTTTCTTGTACTATTCACATTGGTCTCTCCTGTGTTCCGGCTTATGATAGCACCAACACTCACTTTTGCGATTTTCTGCTCTAGACTTTGACTTGATTTTTTTTTTACTTTTCAACCTCCCTCTGTTAGTGCTTCTCCCACAGTTATCAACTAACAGTGCATAGTTGCTTGAAGATGACAAAGACTCTCCATTTCTCTTCCTTCTCACTTCCTCGTTGATGATACTGCTCACAACTTCCTTCAGAGTAGTCAAATTGGTTATAATACTTGTGATAGTTTTTTCTATCGGACCATAATTGTCGGGAAGACCAGCTAGTAGTAACAGTAAAAACTGCTACATTTACCCGATATGCGGACCCGACATTGGACCAGAACTGACCCAATCTATACGGGTCTGGATCTGGGTCCTAAAATAAGACTCGATGCACTTCCGGGTCCGGGTCCGGGTCCGCTCAAAATAGAACCAACCCAGACTCGGACTCGAACCCGTTAAAAAATACCCCTAAGAATATGAAATTTGAATATTAGGGTTATAGGATATACATGTAAATAGTAATTGTTGAAGAAGGAAAGAAATCCATAAAGCGCCGTTTAATAGATGTGTAAATATAATATTTATTCATGCACTTTAGTGTAAAAATTGTTGGAATCATAGGGTATCGGGTGCAAAAATACTTAAGTGCAAATATTTATTCACCGCTACCTGTTACACCTCGTAATTTCAAGAGGTATAATATATATCTATATATATATATATATATATATATATATATATATATATATATATATATATATATATATATATATATATATACTAGTTAAAATTTACCGTGCACCAAGTGCACATGGCTTGGTGAACATGACACTTGAATATTTTAACAATGTTCAATTTCATTTTTTTTTTAGAAAATCAATTATAGGAAGAAAAAAATCATTAAGAACTCAAATGAATATAAAGTATGAACACTATATATTAATTATGTACACAAAATACTTAAAATTTCAATATTAATAACTCTAAATATTATATACAGTCTTGATTAAACAAAATAACATGTAAATAATTGTCTAATCTAAACATAAAGATATAAAAAAAAGATATTTAAAAAAAAGAACAAATCAGTAAATCCTAAATTGATTTCATTGTATTTTTCATAAGATTAATCATTATTTTCCCAAGAATACTTCAGCCATGGTGTCATCAAAGCTTATGTTCTAGAAATTGATTGCATATTCCTTGCAAACAATAGTTGAAAGAGTATGGTGGTAATTCTGTTAGGTTTATTCATAAAGAGGATCTAGTATATTATTTGTAAAATATATGTTTAAATAAGGCATAAAATATATGTGCTAACAAATTATTGTTATAAATTATGAGTCAAAACTGTAGTAAGGAACTTTTTTCTCTAGGAAATTTAGCAATCATTTCGTCGTTTAATGAATTAACGCACTCATTGTTCGCTGCTAAAATATCACGTTTGGTGATGTAGCCAGTAGGGTGTGCATGTTGATGGAGTGGAGCAAAAACACTATCAAGCAAGGCATGCTCAGATACTTCATAGTTTAATTATTCAATGATCATCTCCTTTGAAATTTGAACTAAATCATCGCCGACAACGGACTCCCCTCTGTTCCCTACTTGAAGTAATAAGTCATTGAATAATAGATCTAATATTGCCCTCATATTTTGTTGTAATTATATAATTTCCATTTCTTGGCATAATCTGATTTTACTAAGGTAGAAGCAATACTCGATTCCCTCGTTCTACGTGGTACCACTTGAAGAACTTGTCGAAAATCTCCAAATAAGAATACTTACTTTTTCATACACTATGAATACTATTAATAAAAAATAAATGACGAGAAATGTACCTCAAATGTTTCTTATTTCCATTTTTGAAATTTGTACTATGCCATATTATAGTTATAATGACATAGTTTGATTTACACTACAAGCTACTTGTACTATGCAATTTTCACTAAAAGGTAAACGCTTATTATAGTATCTCTTCTATCCTATGTTCACAAGAAGAGTAGGATGTTTACATTGAAAGTGCTATGTAACCCAAAACAAACTACATCAAATAAAAGATTATAAATAAATCAATTAATTTTGTGTGGTATTCAAGCTGAGACTATATATGGGAGTGATGGGAATGTTGATCGACCATTTAAAGATGAAAGAACAACCAATAATCAAAATGTCAGGGCGAATACAAAAATATCTTATTTAAGTTGGCAAGTGGAATGCTATGAAAATTTATAGCAAACAGGAAGATTGTTGCCTACATTAAGAAATTTACACAAATAGTATGTAGATAGAAACAATGTGTGCACTTCAGACAAACTCAATCTGCCATCTATCTGCAAATATTTTCTTCCTCAACTACAGCTTCACAATCAACATTCTTTTCAACCATTCCTAAATGAGAAATAATACTAAATTTAAAGACCAGAAGAAAGACTAAATTTTATATATTTCATCCAATCACACTAAATACTACATATACATAATCCGTCTACGAACCATAATTTCAATTCCACCCCCACCTCAAAATCCACATTCCAAATAAGGGCTTTAGTCTCTTTTACATCATATTATGCAAATAATCAAATAAAATTAATTTAAATAATTTAAAATGAAATGCAATGCTAAATGGGAATCGGGAGGGCTGAAAAAAAGTACGTGGACAATTTCAGCAACCACATTTAAACGTACTTAACACCTATTGTTTCTCGAACATACTTTTCAAATGAATTCCCTCCCTTGAACTCCCAATCTAATCCAACACAAAAAAGAATCCTATATTGAATTACGAATTTATCTGAGTCTCGGTATGCAAAATATGTTGAGGAATGTAGATTTAGGATTAGGTTCTCGCTTTGAAGGATCCTTGAGACACCTCTCGTTATGTCAATCTACCGCATCAGAATGGTTACCACCTTCAAATTACCTACAAATATTTTCCGAAATGAGATTTTGAGCAGGGATAAAAGGGTTAAGCTTTAGGATACATTATCTGATTACTCTTTCCAGTGTCATGGTTGAAGTCAAAATATGTTCGGACATCTTCATTAGTGACAGTGTTAGAACATAGTTTCTATTACAAGTTCATTCTTTGTATGTGAAGTGATCAAGAGGTCATCCTATTTATGACAATTGATTTTTTTATTTTAGTGAATCAGAAAGCTTACAGTTGTATTTCTCTTTACTTTATTC